>JANIIK010000968.1:169493-192509 GCA_027704905.1 Muraenolepis orangiensis | reverse complement strand
CTGGTCAGTACGCTCACAGCTTTTCCCATTTCTCTCATCCATAACCAAATGTAACGTTAACTCAACCCCACAGAGCATATTCAGTTTGTCACTGCATTCATCTTAAAGAGGGCGGTTGAATGTGTTTACAGTTGCCTGTTATACCTGTTATGCCTGCGAGGTTCCCAACCACCCTTGGCTCCATCTCTTCTCCCCCCTACCGTCCGGTCGTCGGTTCCGCAGCATCCGTACAACGACTACCAGGTTCAAGGATAGTTTGATCCACAGGCAGTGACCTACTGAACTGCTAGGAGTGCTGCCACTATCATAACATTGTCATTAACATTACACTGTCATACTTTGCTGGACTCATTACAGTTACTGCACTGTTCTGCACTGAATTCATGATGCTGCTGCACTACTGGCACTTTAAAATGCTTTTTAAATGCTTTTTTTTACAATTCAACACACACTCCATCAGTAACTTTATAGTCATTTTTATTGTCATTTTAATTGTGTACAGTATTTTTACAGTACAGTGTAAGTATAGTACATATTATAGTATATTGTGTTAAATTGTAGTATAAACTCAAACTGCAGGAGGGAATGGGGAGTAAGCATTCCATTCTACTTTGCATATGGCAAATCAAAATCTTGAATCTTGAACCTTGAATGAAGGAGCAGGTAGGGGTCAGAGGTCATTAAGGAGCAGGTAGGTGTTAGGGGTCATTAAGGAGCAGGTAGGGGTTAGGGGTCATTAAGGAGCAGGTAGGGGTCAGAGGTCATTAAGGAGCAGGTAGGGGTTAGAGGTCATTAAGGAGCAGGTAGGGGTTAGGGGTCATTAAGGAGCAGGTAGGGATTAGGGGTCATTAAGGAGCAGGTAGGGGTAAGAGGTCAATAGAGGAATGTAGGGGTCAGAGGTCATTAAGAAGCAGGTAGGGGTTAGGGTTCATAATGGAGCAGGTAGGGGTTAGGGTTCATTAAGGAGCAGGTAGGGGTTAGAGGTCATTGAGGAGCAGGTTCAGGAGAACATATCTTTATAACTGAACACAATGTGTGCTGCTAAGTTGATCCCAACAGAAGGAAATCAATGTTCACTTTATTAGCTCCTAACACAAGGAAATCAATATTCACTTTATAAGCTCCAAAAACATGGAAATCAATATTCACTTTATCAGCTCCCAGCACAAGGAAATCAATATTCACTTTTTCAGCTCACAGCACAAGGAAATCAATATGTGTGTGTGTACTTCTCTATGTGTGTGTGTGTGTGCCTACATGTTAATGTGTGTTGCTACAAGCGACACAGAGGAACCATAATCCCCTAACCAGAACCCAGGGAGGAGGTCCTCCTGGGTGAATGTGGACTGGAAGGTGTGGATGAGTGTCAGTGTGTCTGAGGACCCTCCTCCATCTGGGGGCACTCTGTAGAAGGAGAGAGAGCCAGCAGGCCGGTCCACATACACTCCTACTCTGTTAGAGGGGCGGAGACGTATGGATGTTTTACTACCGTTGTAACAGACAGAGTAATGATCATAAAAACACTGAAGAATCCAGGACTTGTTGTTGAATCCAAGCCAGCTATCATAACCCCGTCCTCTCCTAGTGATTCCTCTGTATGTCACTCCTATAGTAACACCTCGTCCTTTCCTCTCCATCTCCCAGTAACAGCGGTCAGTCAGACCCTCTCTACACAACACCTGGTGAAGGTAGTCAAATCTCTCCGGGTGATCAGGATACGACTCCTCCTCTCTAACCCTCGTCACCTTCCTGTTGTCCTCAGACAGAGAGAGTCCTCTGTGGGCTGTGTTTGGGTCCAGTGTGAGTTCACACTCATCTGATGGGAGAGAGAACCAAAGACATGATGAGTCTACACAGAAATACTCCTGATGAGGTCATCAAGATATGAGCCGTTTGGAGTCAGTTCAATAAACCCTTTAGAAATGGGTGGAGCCGTGAATAACCACTGAGGAAGAAAAAGTACTTGATTGGAAAGTACTCTCTTGATTTATAGATAGGACATCATTAAACGCTAGCAGTTGCCAACATTAACCTTGGATAACTACAATTGTGACTTTGATAGGAGAGGTGTTTCTAAGAGTTGGTTGCCTAGTTTCCTAGGACCTAAAATATGATGAAAATATATATTATTATATATATAAATATAACGTAATCGATTTATTATACTATATTAATATTTATATATTTTATTTATTAATATAAACATTATTATATAGTGATATATATTATTATATAAAATATGTTTATTCACATATATTATTAGATATATTTTAGATCATGTTCTGAATATAAAATACACATACAAGTATGATTAAGAGCATCCTGATTATGATTGTCTAATAATAATAACATTCATAATACTCATCATTAATAAATAATATTGTTACAGTAATAATATACGTTGTATTTTACAAAAGAAGGATTCATTGTGATGGTTATGCATTATGTAAAAGATACCATCATGTAGCTCATCAATATATTAATATATTGATGAAGATACATGATGTCCACCATCATGTTCATTCCCAGTAGGACGTCACCTCCTGCTGTGTGGATGGACTTTCAATCTGAGGAGTTAGTGTGTTGTTGTGATGACTCAAACTAAACAGACACTTACACTTCTTTAGAGTCGACCTCAGGTCAGGCAGCTTGTTCATCTTCATGCACTTCTTTACAGCTGGTTCCAGGTCAGGCAGCTTCTTCCTCTTCATGCACTTCTTTACAGCTGGTTTCAGGTCAGGCAGCTTCTTCATCTCCATGTCCAGTGTCTCCTTCAGCTGATCCAGGGATCTCCTCAAGGTCCCTACGTATGACGGAGGAGGGACCTCCACCCTGGTCCAGTCCCTGGTGTTTGGAGGATTCTTCAGGGATCTGAAGCTCTGGAGGAAGTGGAGGTGGTCTTCAGTGTGTAAGCGCTGCTTTACGTCTGAGCTCCAATTAGTCAGATCTTTAACTTCCTGCTCCAGCTCTTTGATGAGGCCTTCAGCGTGTTTCTCGAAGGATTTCAGTTTTTCTTGAACTGTTTGCTTGTGATCATCCCGACACTTTTTAACGCAGCTCATCAGAGCGTCGAGGACCTGGTCACCATCGGCTAGCTCTCGGTCTGCGTCTTCTTTGCTGCGCGTTACTGTGTCTTTGATCTCCTGAACCTTTATTTTTCTCTCCTGGATCATCTTCTGATCTTCAGACTCTATCTTCCCCAGCTGGGCCTTCTTCAGCTCATATTCCCCCTTCAGAGGTACAACAGAATGGGACCTGTGGTCCCCCTCTGTACAGAGCTGACACACACACACCTGTTCAGTCTGGCAGAAGAGCTCCAGAAGTCGGCCGTGTTTCTTACACATCCTGTCTTCTAGACGGTACTGAGGCTCGACCAGCTTATGTTTCTTCAGGCCTGCGACTCTCTGATGTGGCTCCAGGTGGGAGTGGCAGAAGGAGCTCTGACATACTAGGCAGGACTTGACAGCCTTCAGCTTTGTCCCGGTACAGACGTCACAGGGAACTTCTCCTGGTTGAACACAAGGCTGATCTTTGACCGGTACGGACCGTCTAATCTGATCAACCATCTCTGAAAAGAGGGTATTGACCCGTAGATCGGGTCTTGTGTGGAACAGCTCGTTGCAAAGAGGACATTTGAACTGGACCTTGTCCTCCCAGAACGTGGTGATACAGGCTCTACAGAAGTTGTGTCCACATGGTGTGGAAACTGGACTCTTGAATACATCCTGACAGACAGAACAGGAAATGTTCTCCTCAGACCAGGAAGATTTAGCAGAGGCCATTCCTAGAACACATTGTTGAATCAAGTTAGAAAACAACCTTTTTTTTTAAACGTATTAAAGTGTTTAGACAACAGTTTTAAGCAGAGAGACAGTGAGGGAAAAAGAGTGAGAGCAGAGAGAGAGTGAGAGAAAGAGAGAGAGAAAGAAAGATATAGTGAGTTAGAGAGAGAGAGAGAGAGAAAGAGTAGTACTACTACTACTACTACTACTAACTACTACTACTAATAATACTACTACCACTATTACTTATAATATTACTACTACTACAACTCATACTACTCCACTACCACTACTAATACAACAACTAATAATACTACTACTACTATTACCAACACTTCTACTATTAATACTACTACTACTCACAGCTACTACTACTACTACTACTACTCACAGCTACTACTACTATTCCACGACTACTATTACAACTACTACTATTACAACTACTACTAACACTACTGATACTACACACATCTTCTAATGACTACTACTACTTATAATACTACTACTACTATTACTTATACTACCACTACTAATACAACTACTACTACTACTACAATCCACTACTACTACCACTACTACGACGACGACGACGACTACTACTACTACTACTACTACTACTACTACTACTACTAACACTACTGATACTACTACTACTACTAACACCTATTATTACTACTACTACAACTACTACGACTACTACTCGAATTCTACTACTACCACTACTACTACAAAAAACGATCTTTTAAAAACGTATTAAAGTGTTTAGACAACAGTTTAAAGTGGTTCTAATGTCCCTATATGTGTATATATCTCTATCTATATGAGTGATGGAGTAGCGTAGGGCTTGATATAAACATATAATACACATCTAATACTACATGAACTTAACAATGGTCCATCATCAAAGTGTGTCCGTTGGAACAGGCTCCCTGGTGCAGAACTAACTCTTTGAAGCCCTTGGTCAACACTCACTACTCACCTTAGAACGCTGTCCACCGCTTAGTTGGACAAAGGCTGTGATGAGGATTGTTTAACTCAGCGCTTTGTTGCCTAAGACACGAAAAGACACGTCATACTTATTTATCGAGGTGTCTCTCACACACACACACACACACACACACACACACACACACACACACACACACACACACACACACACACACACACACACACACACCAACTGTAATAATACTTAGTATACTAATACTACTACTACTAATACTACTACTAACTATTACTACTACTACTACTACTTATAATACTACTACTACTACTACTACTACCATCCACTACTTATACTACTACTACTACTACTAATATTAATACTACTACTCCTACTCATAGTTACTACTACTACGACTACTATTCCACTACAACTACTACTACAACTACTACAACAAATACTTATTCTACTACTACAACTACTACTACTAATTACTACTTATAATACTACTAATACTAATACAACTAACTACTACTACTACTTATAATATAATCCACTACTATTACTACTATTACTACAAAGACGACGACTATTACTACTACTACTACTACTACTACTACCACTACTGATACTACTAACAACTATTACTATTACTACAACCACCACTACTAAAAAAAACGATCTTTAAAAACGTATTAAAGTGTTTAGACAACAGTTTAAAGTGGTTGTAATGTTACTATATGTGTATATATCCCCACCTATATTCTACTACTACCACTACTACTACAAAAAACGATCTTTTAAAAACGTATTAAAGTCTTTAGACAACAGTTTAAACAGGTTCTAATGTTCCTATATGTGTATATATCTCTATCTATATGAGTGATGGAGTAGCGTAGGGCTTGATATAAACATATAATACACATCTAATACTACATGAACTTAACAATGGTCCACCATCAAAGTGTGTCCGTTGGAACAGGCTCCCTGGTGCAGAACTAACTCTTTGAAGCCCTTGGTCAACACTCACTACTCACCTTAGAACGCTGTCCACCGCTTAGTTGGACAAAGGCTGGTGTCCTTTCAACTGTTCTCTCCTCGTCGCGTCTCAAAGAGGAACTGTTATCTCCGCGTCGCGTCTTGCCTTTTATGCTCCGCTAAGCTTTGTGACGTCATGGGGGGCGGGGCCACGCGATGACGTCACTTCCGAGCAAACGTAGATGTGTATTATATGTTTATATCAAGCCCCACGCTACTCCATCACTCATATAGATAGATATATACACATATAGGAACATTACAACCACTTTAAACTGTTGTTTAAACACTTTAATACGTTTTTAAAAGATCGTTTTTTTTAGTAGTAGTGGTAGTAGTAGAAATTGAGTAGTAGTAGTAGTCGTTGTAGTCGTAGTAATAGTTGTTAGTAGTAGTAGTAGTATCAGTAGTGTTAGTAGTAGTAGTAGTAGTAGTAGTCGTCGTTGTCGTAATTTCTATCATGTATATCATGATAATTTCTATCATGGACATCATGTATCTTATCAATATATTAATATATTGATGAGATACATGATGGTTGGTATCTTTTACATAATGCATAACCATCACAATGAATCCTTCTGTAAAATACAACATATATAATAACTGTAACAATATTATTTATTAATGATGAGTATTATGAGTGTTATTATTATTAGACAATCATAATCAGGATGTTTTTAATCATACTTGTATGTGTATTTTATATTTAGAACATGATCTAAAATATATCTAATAATATATGTGAATAAACATATTTTATATAATAATATATATCACTATATAATAATGTTTATATTAATAAATAAAATAAACAAACATTAATATATTATAATAAATCGATAATGTTAGATTTATATATATAATCCATAATAATATATATTTTCATCATACTTTAGGTCCTAGGAAACTAGGCAACCAATTCTTAGAAACACCTCTCCTATCAAAGTCACAATTGTAGTTATCCAAGGTTAATGTTGGCAACTGCTAGCGTTTAATGATGTCCTATCTATAAATCAAGAGAGTACTTTCCAATCAAGTACTTTTTCTTCCTCAGTGGTTATTCACGGCTCCACCCATTTCTAAAGGGTTTATTGAACTGACTCCAAACGGCTCATATCTTGATGACCTCATCAGGAGTATTTCTGTGTAGACTCATCATGTCTTTGGTTCTCTCTCCCATCAGATGAGTGTGAACTCACACTGGACCCAAACACAGCCCACAGAGGACTCTCTCTGTCTGAGGACAACAGGAAGGTGACTAGGGTTAGAGAGGAGAAGTCGTATCCTGATCACCTGGAGAGATTTGACCACTGGGACCAGGTGTTGTGTAGAGAGGGTCTGACTGACCGCTGTTACTGGGAGGTGGAGGTGGAGAGGAAAGGACGAGGTGTTGGTATAGGAGTGACATACAGAGGAATCACTAGGAGAGGACGGAGAGAAGGCTTGCTTGGATTC
Source organism: Muraenolepis orangiensis (assembly GCA_027704905.1). Taxonomy (NCBI): domain Eukaryota; kingdom Metazoa; phylum Chordata; class Actinopteri; order Gadiformes; family Muraenolepididae; genus Muraenolepis; species Muraenolepis orangiensis. Next base: position 185,288 of record JANIIK010000968.1, on the reverse strand, counting down.
AACAACAAGTCCTGGAGTCTTGATTGTTATGATGATTGTTACTATGTCTATTACAACGGTAGTCAAACAGTCATAGATCTCCCCCCCTCTAACAGAGTAGGAGTGTATGTGGACCGACCTGCTGGCTCTCTCTCCTTCTACAGAGTGTCCCCAGATGGAGGAGGGTCCTCAGACACACTGACACTCATCCACACCTTCCAGTCCACATTCACCCAGGAGGACCTCCTCCCTGGGTTTAGGTTATGGGGTGATGGTTCCTCAGTTTCTCTGTGTCGCTTGTAGCAACACACACACACACACACACACACACACACACACACACACACACACACACACACACACACACACACACACACACACACACACACACACACACACACCACACACACACACACACACACACACACACACACACACACACACACACACACACACACACACACACATAGAGTATAAACACACAAATATAAAATAAAATACACACATTCACAAAAAATGTAGCTTTGGATAAAAGTGCAATATAAAAGCATCCATTACCACACACACATTAATATATAAATACATATATAAATACATACACACACACACACATATATATAAATATATATATAAATACAAACACACACACATATATATAAATATATATATAAATACAAACACACACACACACATATATATAAATATATATATAAATACAAACACACACACACACATATATAAATATATATATAAATACAACCACACACACACATATATATAAATATATATATAAATACAAACACACACACACACATATATAAATATATATATAAATACATACACACACACACATATATATAAATATATATATAAATACAAACACACACACATATATATATAAATATATATATAAATACATACACACACACACATATATATATATATGTATATATAAATACAAACACACACACACACATATATATAAATATATATATAAATACAAACACACACACACATAAATATAAATATATAAATACAAACACACACACATATATATAAATACAAACACACACACACATATATATATATATAGAAATACACACATAAAAACACACATACACACAAACACACACATAGAACACACATATAGAGACACACACAAGGGGGGGCTGTAGCTCAGTGGATAAGGACTCGGCTTGGGAGCTGCAAGGTCACCGGTTCAGGACCCAGAGACACCAGGTTACTGCTTAAGTGCCGTTGAGCAAGGCACTCCCTACCCTGCTCCCCGGGCGCTGTACTAATGGCTGCCCACTGCTCCTAACACTAGGATGGGTCAAATGCAGACAACTAATTTCCCTCAGGATACAATAAGTGGTTAAAAAAAAAATAATACCTTGTAAGTCACTTTGGATAAAAGCGTCTGCTAAATGTAAATGTAATACACACACACACACATAGAAAGACTTACATTTCTAGATTTGTATTGATTTCCTTGTGTTTGGAGCTGATAAAGTGAATATTGATTTCCTTGTGTTGGGAACAACTTAGCCGCACACATCATGTTCAGTTATAAAGATATGTTCTCCTGAACCTGCTCCTCAATGACCCCTAACCCCTACCTTCTCCTTAATGACCTCTGACCCCTACCTACTCCTTCATTCAAGGTTCAAGATTTAATATTTTGAATATCCATATGCAAGTAGAATGTAATGCTTACTCCCCATTCCCTCCTGCAGTTTGAATTTATACTACAATTTAACACAATATACTATACTATGTACTATACTTACACTGTACTGTAACAAGACTGTACACAATAAAAATGACAATAAAATTGACAATAAAGTCACTGACGGAGTGTGTGTTGAATTATGCAAAAAAGCAAACCAAACACGCAGTACCAGAGCATGAACTAACATTAGTTCCTAGGCTCAAGAAACAACAAACACTGAGGCATATTTGTGGAACATATACAACTAAACTGTATTCAATCATGACATATTTTAACAATTGTAATATTACATGAAATAAAGTATTGATTTATTGAACTTAACCATCAAATGAATTATGTTATTACCTTTAAATAAGGCGACTTTATTACGTCATTTACACATAAAGAACAACATAAGACACAAACCTATTGAACTAAAGCCCTAACTAAAGATGTGTTCCTCAGTAAGAGGAAGAGAAACCAGTTGTCAGTGAGGACTCCAGCCAGCCTTTAGAGCAGGGCTCCATTATTCACCATGTGTTGACCTGAGGACCAGATTGATGTGGACTTGGTTCAATCTTTAGAACATAAATGTTGTTCATCAAAGGGAGCTCCATGTGAGCTGGTGGATTACAACTGTTGGCTTGTGTTGGTTTCTTACTCTAGAAGAGACTTGGGGTGCAGGTGAGGGGCGTGGCCACCGGGGGGCGCTGTGAGCGTGTGTGTGTGTGTGTATACTAATAACAAAACCATATCAAGCATTTAACAATTTAACAGTTCCCTACAACACCATCCTTCCAGCACCTTCCGATTTTAACCATTTACTTGCTGTACATCCAAATCTAACGTTCCACCATCCCTACAGCACTCCACTCCTCCGCAACCTTGAACCCTAGGAGCATTTTAAGAGAGAGTAGAAGAAAAGAGGGACAGCAGAAGCACAAATAAACAACACAACAATTAAGTATCCACATTAAACCACATCCAACATCCAAATGATATGGCTGTAAAAATAATGCCCATCTCATCAAGCGCTGATTGGGGTTTTGGAAAGAGCGCAAAAAGGTGAGGGGATTGTGATCTGTGCATACCACCAAAGGTGTACCAGAACTAACATCCACATCAAAATGTTGCAATCCCCAAATCAACGCTAAAGCCTACTTCTCAATGACCGAATAATTTAACTGATATGACGTAAACTTTTTAGAGAAAAACCCTACCGGCCTTTCCACCCCCACATCAGCCTGCAGCAACACTGCTCCGGCGCCCACATCACTGGCATCAACCCTCATCCAAGTGCTCAAGTACTAACGGCAAAGATTTTAATGTCTCAGAGTTGTTCAAACGACCCTGTAACACACCCTCCTCTTTTGTCCATTCCCCCTCCCCAGTCACTGCCTCTGCTGAAAACACTGTTGTGTTTGCGCACAGCGCCGATTTTACGCACGGGACCTTTAGGCACTGAGATCAAGTAATCATTTTCAGAGATCTGCTGCTTAACCGTACCTGGACCAGCAAAACGTGCCTGCAATGGTGAGCCCACCACTGGCCTAAGAAACATGACCTGATCTCCAGGACTAAACTGTCGTTGTTTTGCTTTACGGTCAAACATTGATTTCATTTTATTTTGTGATTTTTTCAACTTTCGTTTTGCCATTTGCCCCGCCACATAGAGTCTGTGCCTAAAACCATCCACATACGGTGGTGGCGCCTCTGCCCAAACTCTATCTCCTGCCAGATCATTCCCCAGAATGATGTCAACCCCTTCCACAGGCAGAGCTGGGCGCACTCCTACCCTCACTTCTCTAGTGACAAACCCGCAGACTATCTCCATTCTATGCACCGGTACGGGAATAATATTCATACCCATACCCTGCATCAAAATGACATCTCCGGTGTCTGTATCAGAGGTGAATGGAAGAACCGAGTCACAGACAAACGTATGTAGCGTGCCAGTATCTCTCAATATTTTAACTGCCACTTTCTCCTTCCCAGGTATGGACACGTAGTAGGACAATGGACCACAGAGTGTACCTCCGTTTGGAGCGCTAAATGGACCAAGGAACCCTGGGTAGCCAAAGCCGCAGGCTTTACTTGCGGCCTGTCAGAAAACCTTGCTTTGTCTTTAAGTGCAGGACATTCATTTTTCCAGTGCCCTTTGCGCTGGCAGTAATGACAACTATCATCCTTCCATGAACTATGATCAGGCCTGGAATAAACCGACTCCACATTTGACCCAAAACGTCCGTCTGTCCAAATTTTTCAAGTTCCATACTAAGAATTAACAACTCCTTTTGCTGTTCAAAGGTCAAAGCTTCAGGGGTCACTCTAGGTGAAATGACAGGTTTATCTACATCAACAAACAAAATCTCCCTTTCCACCAATGTGTCTCTCAACAATACTTTCACATTTTCCTTCAACCGTTTATCAGTCACCTCAATCTCAAAGTGCTCAGCAATTTTTAGCAGGTGTTCCTTTGTACACTGATTCAATAACTCCATTGAAGGAGTGTGTATAAATCTTTCACAATGGAAGCCATATTTAAAGCACTAGTCACTACTACCCAACAAGTAGCATACCACTACTTACACAGAATACAAGCAGAAAACATGGTGAGCAAAACTTCCTGAGTGCCAATCCCTAACCATATACAATCATATTTGTATTTGAGCAACCCAGGTTCCCTACCTACCAATATAACTACCTTAAACCTAACCGTCTTTTTGAGGCGTGCCGGGCTCAAGGCCACTTTAAACGCTGAACTCCACAACCATAAGGTCTGGAAGCGTACCCTCGACAGAGACCGAAGTCTCCACCCAGGATTACCTCAAAACAAAAAAAAGGCTAAATAATAAAGTAATGGACTGTTGGAAGTACTGAAGATTCAATACAGCTGGCCCACTCGGCGCCTAACTAACCAGGGTTTCTCACCAACACTTTTACAAATTAAATAGCACTCAAAAAAGCCATACTCACCATGTGCTGTATGTCCACAGAGGAGAGGATTCACACTCCCACTTAGGACCTAATTACTGACCAAGCTGTTCCCTCCAAACCAATCAAACAAACAAACCAATTACTTGTATGCTCTCCCAAACAATTGACATGTAAAAACAAACATGCAATTACTAACTAGTGAACAAATTCACAATCAAAATGTGGTAACTTTCGAGTGTTACTTACCAAGAAAGTCCAAAATCAGATTCCACCACTACAAACTAAGCCAAAAGCCAACAAACTAATCATTTAAACCAAAGGTCCACCAAAATGAAACAAGCACCCATTTTGTCATGAACCAAACTCAGGGTACAGACAAAACAAGGGAGACCACACAAGTACTTGAGGAGTTTTAACGAAAAGTAATTTTAATTATGCCATTCAACTATTTACCAACAACAGGAATTAAAGAATGAATGGATCAGTAATATCAGTAATGTAGTGAGTGCATGGGTGAGTCGGGGTGTGGTGCGTGTAAGTGATACTCTGAGAAACAAATAACCCAAATGCACCAAAACGCAATGGCATGACCAGCTTAGAGGCGAAAGAGCAACAATGGAGAAGCCAGTCCTTTTATACCGGTGTGCCTCTTCCTCCTGACACACCTGATTAGGGTGTGTCTGATTGACAGGCTGTGGATGACAGACAGGTTAAACGAGATACTCAGGTATATCCCTGAGTTAACCTGTAGGAGAGGGATGGGGTTGTCACAGAATGGCTGCTCTAAAGTTGATATTTAAGTGTCAGCAGTGGCACACACACACACACACCCACACACACACACACACACACACACACACACACACACACACACACACACACACACACACACACACACACACACACCGCCCCCCGGTGGCCACGCCCCTCACCTGCACCCCAAGTCTCTTCTAGAGTAAGAAACCAACACAAGCCAACAGTTGTAATCCACCAGCTCACATGGAGCTCCCTTTGATGAACAACATTTATGTTCTAAAGATTGAACCAAGTCCACATCAATCTGGTCCTCAGGTCAACACACTCTAAAGGCTGGCTGGAGTCCTCACTGACAACTGGTTTCTCTTCCTCTTACTGAGGAACACATCTTTAGTTAGGGCTTCAGTTCAATAGGTTTGTGTCTGATGTTGTTCTTTATGTGTAAATTATGTAATAAAGTTGCCTTATTTAAAGGTAATAACATAATTCATTTTATGGTTAAGTTCAATAAATCAATACTTTATTTCATGTAATAATACAATTGTTAAAATATGTCATGATGGAATCCAGTTTAGTTGTATATGTTACACCAATATGCCTCAGTGTTTGTTGTTTCTTGAGCCTAGGAACTAATGTTAGTTCATGCTCTGGTACTGCGTGTTTGGTTTGCTTTTTTGCATAATTCAACACACACTCCGTCAGTGACTTTATTGTCATTTTTATTGTCATTTTAATTGTGTACAGTCTTGTTACAGTACAGTGTAAGTATAGTACATAGTATAGTATATTGTGTTAAATTGTAGTATAAACTCAAACTGCAGGAGGGAATGGGGAGTAAGCATTCCATTCTACTTGTTGCATATGGAAATCAAAATCTTGAATCTTGAACCTTGAATGAAGGAGCAGGTAGGGGTCAGAGGTCATTAAGGAGCAGGTAGGGGTCAGAGGTCATTAAGGAGCAGGTAGGGGTTAGGGGTCATTAAGGAGCAGGTTCAGGAGAACATATCTTTATAACTGAACATGATGTGTGCGGCTAAGTGTTTCATAACACAAGGAAATCAATATTCACTTTATCAGCTCTGTAATGGAAAAATCATATGTTGTCCCTTCTATCACTCTGTTTCTTTGACCTTGTGACCCCCCTATGTAATTCTCCCTATCACCCTTTTGTCCTATTGTCCTGAGGGGTTCTTATCCTTATCCTTATCCTCATCCTGCTTGACCAACTGTAATGTTTATCTCACAGCGGGGGACAGTGGCTATTACAGTCTACAGCTGTTGAGGGGGGTTGGCATACAACTATTGAGCTGGATCAAAGGCTTGGCCGCTCCTGGTCCAACACCTCTGGCTTCCTCTGCCTGCACGAGAGTTCCTCCGTTCCCGTGCTGGGGATGGGGCTGGTGGAGCCAGGTGGTCAAGACTTGCATCATTGGGGTGAAAGACAGTATCTTAGGGGCAGTCCTAAGGAGGGATAAATACTGAGTGTTGCCAGCATTGCGGCGGACTTCCCTATCCTCACCTCATAGGATTCGGGGCTCCCGACAAAGCTTTGTCTGTCTGTTTGTCTGTCTGTTTGTCTGACTGTCTGTCTATATGTCTGTTTTGCTACTTGACTACTTGACTACTTGACCACTTGACTACTTGTCTACTTGTCTATTTGGATATGTTCATTGTGTTTCTGCTTGCTTGATAAATCTTCAAACTTAATTGAGTTCATGCGTGACAGTTCTTATTGATTGATAATTTGCCTTCTTATTCACGTAAATTTCCACCACAATTTGGTGTCAGAAGTGGGATCGTCACTCTCATCGCGGTAGGATACCCGGACGCAGACCGCGGCTGGTTAATCACCCCTTCGGGCTTCACAGGGAGGAGTCGACTGTTTGGTCCGTGGAGACGCCGGGTGAGGTCGACGATCTTTTGGTTACGGTGAGAAATCCGCGTGAATACTTGTTGGCCAGCCGTTAGAGGTGGATTGCATACATCATTCGGAGCTTGTTTTTAACCAAGGTTTAGTAGAAACCTGGATTAGCGCAGACGTGTGTTAATATTTAGAGAGTGACGCATTTATCCGTATTCCAGGGGATACGTTGACGTAATAGATGGCGCATTATAGATGACGCATTTATCCGTATTCCAGGGAGTACGTTGACGTAATAGATGACTAATTTATCCGTATTCGCAGGGAGTACGTTGACGTAATAAATTAGGGGCACTACATTTCCGTATTCAGGGAATACGTTGGACGGAAGTCGTATATACGCGGGATAAGGCCTTGGTGTGTGCAAGGTCCACCTGGCGGTGGATAAAATAGTATAACTTTTAAGAGCTGTCACTGAGGTAAATGAACGCAATTTAAATAAAATTAGAGGTCTGAAAGATATTGGAAACAATTATTATTTGTTAAAACGATTATTTGTTAAAAAAGATTAATTTTGCAGGGCGCAACACGGTGATCTATCTATCTATCGATCCACATTCTCTCTCTCTCTCTCTCTCTCTCTCTCTCTCTCTCTCTCTCTCTCTCTCTCTCTCTCTCTCTCTCTCTCTCTCTCTCTCTCTCTCTCTCTCTCTCTCTCTACATCTTTATTTTGGTTAGGGAATACAACATTGATTTAAAGCATTTTATTTTGTTGATTATAACATAGAACGGAAGTTCATAAACCTATTATAAAGATAATTTATCCTAAATAGTGATAATAATAAAATAAATATGGGTTCACAGGGATCCAGGGAGGATGGCAAGGCAGAGGTTGCATCAAGTGCTAATTGCATATACATGCAAAATAATTTTGGGAAGGAGGTAATACGCTCTGTACTAGAATGGAGTGCCTTGGGGTGGCCCATAGGGAGTCTGAGTGTGAATCAGTTGGCTCAGTTAAAGGTCAGAATGCGGAGGAAGGAAGAAAGCACCAGAGGGTTTTGGAAAGGTAAAAGATATGTAGCGGATTGGGAGATGTATGGAACATGGGCTGCAGAGGCTGAACGGAGGGTCAGGAGGGAGCAGGGACGTAATAATTGTTCTTTGGAGTCTACTACTCAGGTTAAGGTGGACCTGGACCTGGACTGCCCTCCCCCAGTGGCCCCACATGTGGCCCAACCCCCAGCTGTGGCCAGCCACCACCAGCTGGTGCTCCACCGCCAACAGCCAACCTATATCCTGACCTGGTGACACCGCCACCGCAATACGTCACCATTGAAGTGGGTCAGCGTTCAACCAAAGCATCCCCGCAAACGAGAACCAGGGCCCAGGCAAAAATGGCTGTTGAGACCCGGAGAGCAGCGAAGGCAGCACTGCTCCAGAAACAAAGGGTTAGAGTCAGTGATGACTCCTCCGATGGCGAAGAGAAAGGAGAGGACTCCGTGGGGGTGACCTGTCCCCTGGTCGAGGTGTCCGGCCATGATGGCCCCGCCATGGTGTTCCGCCCCTGGACGGGCAAAGAGATGTCGGAGGTGGCATCTTCCATCAGCATGCCATGGACAGCTGGGGGCGATAAGATGGCTAACCAACTGTTGTCGGTGATCCAGGAGGTGAGGCCTACCATGAACGAGCTACGCAGACTCCTCACGAAGCTCCTGGGCCACAACGCCATCAAAGTCACCACAGCGTTCCCCCAGCAAGACCATCGCCTGTTGAACCTGACTTACGGGCACGGAGACAATCACCTGTATACCGATGCAGTCACCGCCATTTTGGGCAGAATACGGGAGACATGGCCCGTGATCACCAACATCAACAAGGTAACTGACTGTCAGCAAGGTGATGGCGAGAGCTGTCACACCTACCTAGCTCGTCTGACAGCTATTTACAATGAACATTCAGGCATTCCGCAACCCCCCAATGCCGGTAATGAGATGACCGGGTGGGAAAGCAACCTGAAGAACTATTACATGAGTGGGCTTGCACCAACAACAGCAGCATGGGTCAAAAACAGACTGATCGGATGGAGGAGGGCTCGCCTGTCTGAAATTGAAAATTATGCCTCCCATTACGAAGGTATGGTCAAAGTGGAGGAAAAAGAAATAAGTGAAAGAAGACAGGCCACGCTCGAGCACGCTGCACTAACCATGTACCGAGGCGAGGCTGAAAGAAGAAGCAAGACAGTGGAGAGGTGACGAGCGACAGAACCCGGGCAGAAAGAAGAACCTCAGAGGCGGTTACACTGGCTCCGGCACAAACGGCAGCCGCAGGTGTTACAACTGCGATAAAGAAGGACACATTGCAAGAGATTGCCCAGAAAGAAGGCGAGCAACCAGCTGTGGGGCCACAGGATGACCATGATTCTGGACGCAGCCAGCACAGAGAGTCCAGCTGACTGGTGGGGGAGGAGCAGGAAGGCGACGGGTCCACCACAGCTGAGGTCAACAAACAGGGAAGTGACACACGTAGACATGCAGCAAACACACACACATGAGGGAAGCCATGGGCATTAGAAGCACGACACACACCACAAACAGGCACATACGTACTGTATATCTAGAACATATTGATCCAAAGGATGTTGCCTTTTCTATAATTGATTAATATTACAATTTGCAATGGTATTTAATTTGGGAAAATACAACTTGTCAATAACCTGACCCTAACCCTGACTCCAACCACTAACCCTAAAAAAGAGCAATGTTGATATCAATCATGTTAATGAGGTTAATATGTTAATGTTGAAAGATCCGTATGATACTGAGGGGATTGCTCATTTTGTACATGAATACAAGTAGAATACGTCCGTATTGCACATGAGCTGGTATACAACCAAAGAGTATAATAAAATAACAGCTATATAAAATGATAATGTTACTTGCATTGGAGGCAATGCTGTGTTGCTGTTGACAAAGTGATTAAACCTTAAATGGTTCAAATTGACCGGAACCTTTTATGAAACTTAAATTAAAAACCTACTAACCCTATATGATTGCTTTGAATAGGACAGCGCCAATAAGAATGTTAAGTAAAATATGTAAACAAAGGTGTGACATTTTACTTAGGAAAAAGAAAAGAAAAGTGGAGGCCAGGATAGACCAATACAATTATTTCACTGAGAACACCCTTTAACTAGTCTGGATTCATGTTATCAGGTTCTATAAGAACTGTTTTAATAATGTTATGGTAAACTTTAAGGTTTGCTATTTTAAGATTACAATTTTCGCACAATTAGGAAAAGTTTTTTTATCATTCATTCATTTCATTCATTCATTCTTAATACTTGGTCAGTGCGTGCTAGCAGACATTTAGGAGGAAATCACTTAAGGTGCTCGTCTAACTGGGACAGGGAACCAAGCGGTCCCTGCTTATCAGTTGTCAAGTGACTTCCCTATCCTCACCTCATAGGATTCGGGGCTCCCGACAAAGCTTTGTCTGTCTGTTTGTCTGTCTGTTTGTCTGACTGTCTGTCTATATGTCTGTTTTGCTACTTGACTACTTGACTACTTGACCACTTGACTACTTGTCTACTTGTCTATTTGGATATGTTCATTGTGTTTCTGCTCGCTTGATAAATCTTCAAACTTAATTGAGTTCATGCGTGACAGTTCTTATTGATTGATAATTTGCCTTCTTATTCACGTAAATTTCCACCACAGCTCCCAACACAAGGAAATCAATATTCACTTTATCAGCTCCCAACACAAGGTAATCAATAAAAATCTAGAAATCTAAGTATTTCTATAAGTGTGTGTTTTATTTTTTTATTTTATTAAAAAAAAAATGTAATTTTATATTTTATCCCGAGGGAAATGAGTTGTCTGCATTTGACCCATCCTAGTGTTAGGAGCAGTGGGCAGCCATTAGTACAGCGCCCGGGGAGCAGTGTAGGGAGTGCCTTGCTCAATGGCACTTAGGCAGTAACCTGGTGTTTCACCGGCGACCTTACAGCTCCCAAGCCGAGTCCTTATCCACTGAGCTACCGCGTATGTGTTTCCATGTATGTGTGTGTGTGTATGTGTTTTTATGTGTGTATTTCTATATATATATATGTGTGTGTGTATGTGTTTTTATGTGTGTATTTCTATATATATATATATATATGTGTGTGTGTGTTTGTATTTATATATATATGTGTGTGTGTGGTAATGGATGCTTTTATATTGCACTTTTATCCAAAGCTACATTTTTTGTGTGTGTTTATACTCTGTGTGTGTGTGTGCTCTATGTGTGTTGCTACAAGCGACACAGAGACACTGAGGAACCATCATCCCCAAACCCAAACCCAAACGCAGGGAGGAGGTCCTCCTGGGTGAATGTGGACTGGAAGGTGTGGATGAGTGTCAGTGTGTCTGAGGACCCTCCTCCATCTGGGGACACTCTGTAGAAGGACAGAGAGCCAGCAGGTCGGTCCACATACACTCCTACTCTGTTAGAGGGGGGGAGAACTATGACTGTTCTACTACCGTTGTACCAGACAGAGTAACCATCATCATAACAATAAAGACTCCAGGACTTGTTGTTGAATCCAAGCACGCTGTCATCACCCCTCCTCTCCTAGTGATTCCTCTGTATGTCACTCCTATATCAACATATCCTCCTTTCCTCTCCATCTCCACCTCCCAGTAACAGCGGTCAGTCAGACCCTCTCTACACAACACCTGGTGACAGAAGTCAAATCTCTCCGGGTGATCAGGATACGACTTCTCCTCTCTAACCCTCGTCACCTTCCTGTTGTCCTCAGACAGAGAGAGTCCTCTCCAGGCTGTGTTTGGGTCCAGTGTGAGTTCACACTCATCTGATGGGAGAGAGAACCAAAGACATGATGAGTCTACACAGAAATACTCCTGATGAGGTCATCAAGATATGAGCCGTTTGGAGTCAGTTCAATAAACCCTTTAGAAATGGGTGGAGCCGTGAATAACCACTGAGGAAGAAAAAGTACTTGATTGGAAAGTACTCTCTTGATTTATAGATAGGACATCATTAAACGCTAGCAGTTGCCAACATTAACCTTGGATAACTACAATTGTGACTTTGATAGGAGAGGTGTTTCTAAGAATTGGTTGCCTAGTTTCCTAGGACCTAAAATATGATGAAAATATATATTATTTATATAATTATAACGTAATCGATTACTTATAATATATTAATATTTAGATATTTGATTTATTAATATAAACATTATTATATAGTGATATATATTATTATATAAAATATGTTTATTCACATATATTATTAGATATATTTTAGATCATGTCCTGAATATAAAGTACACATAAGTATGATTAACAGCATCCTGATTATGATTGTCTAATAATAATAACACTCATAATACTCATCATTAATAAATAATAATAAGTAATAATATATGTTGTATTTTACAGAAGGATTCATTGTGATGGTTATGCATTATGTAAAAGATACCAACCATCATGTATCTCATCAATTATATATTGATAAGATACATGATGTCCACCATCATGTTCATTCCCAGTAGGACGTCACCTCCTGCTGTGTGGATGGACTTTCAATCTGAGGAGTTAGTGTGTTGTTGTGATGACTCAAACTAAACAGACACTTACACTTCTTTAGAGTCGACCTCAGGTCAGGCAGCTTCTTCATCTCCATGCACTTCTTTACAGCTGGTTCCAGGTCAGGCAGCTTCTTCATCTCCATGCACTTCTTTACAGCTGGTTCCAGGTCAGGCAGCTTCTTCACCTCCATGCACTTCTTTACAGCTGGTTCCAGGTCAGGCAGCTTCTTCATCTCCATGCACTTCTTTACAGCTGGTTCCAGGTCAGGCAGCTTCTTCATCTCCATGCACTTCTTTACAGCTGGTTCCAGGTCAGGCAGCTTCTTCACCTCCATGCACTTCTTTACAGCTGGTTCCAGGTCAGGCAGCTTCTTCATCTCCATGCACTTCTTTACAGCTGGTTCCAGGTCAGGCAGCTTCTTCATCTCCATGCACTTCTTTACAGCTGGTTCCAGGACAGGCAGCTTCTTCATCTCCATGCACTTCTTTACAGCTGGTTTCAGGACAGGCAGCTTCTTCATCTCCATGTCCAGTGTCTCCTTCAGCTGATCCAGGGATCTCCTCAAGGTCCCTACGGATGACGGAGGAGGAGGGACCTCCACCCTGGTCCAGTCCCTGGTGTGTGGAGGATTCTTCAGGGATCTGAAGCTCTGGAGGAAGTGGAGGTGGTCTTCAGTGTGTGAGAGCTGCTTCACCTCTGAGCTCCTATTGGTCAGATCTTTAACTTCCTGCTCCAGCTCTTTGATGAGGCCTTCAGCGTGTTTCTCTATGGATTTTAGTTTCTCTTGAACTGTTTGCTTGTGATCATCCCGACACTTTTTAACGCAGCTCATCAGAGCGTCGAGGACCTGGTCACCATCGGCTAGCTCTCGGTCTGCGTCTTCTTTGCTGCGCGTTACTGCGTCTTTGATCTCCTGAACCTTTCCTTGTCTCTCCTGGATCATCTGCTGATCTTCAAACTCTATCTTCCCCAGCTGGGCCATCTTCAGCTCATATTCCTCCTTCAGAGGTACAACAGGATGGGACTTGTGGTCCGTCTCTGTACAGAACTGACACACAGACACCTGTTCAGTCTGGCAGAAGAGCTCCAGAAGTTGATAATTGTGTTTCTTACACATCCTGTCTTCCAGACGGTCCTGAGGCTCGACCAGCTTATGTTTCTTCAGGCCTGCGACTCTCTGATGTGGCTCCAGGTGGGAGTGGCAGAAGGAGCTCTGACAAACTAGGCAGGACTTGACAGCCTTCAGCTGAGTCCCGGTACAGACGTCACAGGGAACTTCTCTTGGTTCAACACAAGGCTGCTCTTTGGCTGGTACGGACCGTCTAAACTCGTCCACCATCTCCGATAAGAGGGTATTGACCCGTAGATCGGGTCTTGTGTGGAACAGCTCGTTGCAAACAGGACATTTGAAGTGGACCTGGTCCTCCCAGAACGTGGTGATACAGGCTCTACAGAAGTTGTGTCCACATGATGTGGAAACTGGACTCTTGAACACATCCTGACAGACGGAACAGGAAAAGTTCTCCTCAGACCAGGAAGATTTAGCAGAGGCCATTCCTAGAACACATTGTTGAATCAAGTTAGAAAACAACCTTTTTTTTAAACGTATTAAATTGTACTGTAAAGAGAGAGAGAGAGAGAAAGACAGAGACAGAGAGAGAAAGACAGAGAGAGAGAAAAGGGGGGAGAGAGAGAGAGCGAGCGAGCGAGCAAGAGGGCGAGTGAGAGTGAGAGAGGGGGAGGAGAGAGAGACAGAGCGAAAGACAGTGAGAGAGAGAGAGAGAGAGAGAGAGAGAGAGTAGTACTACTACTACAACTACTACTGACTACTACTAATAACACTACTAATAACACTACTAATATTAATACTAATTACTCACAGCTACTACTACTACTACTACTACTACTACTACGAGAGAGTAGTACTACTAATACTACTACTACAATTACAACTACTACTACTGATACTACTACTACTACTACTAACTACTATAAAAACTACTACATCTACTAATGACTACTACTACTACTACTACTACCACTACTACTACTACTACAACTACTACTAATATTACTACTACTTTTACTACCACTACTAATACTAATACAACTACTACATCTTCTAATGACTACTACTACTACTTATAAATCTACTACCATCCACTACTTATACTACTACTACTACTAATATTAATACTACTACTAATACTCACAGCTACTACTACTACTACCATCCACTACTTATACTACTACTACTACTACTATTCCACTACTACTACTATTACAACTACTACTACTACTACTACTACCATCCACTACTTATACTACTACAACTACTACCACTACTAATATTAATACTACTACTCCTATCACAGCTACTACTACTACTACTACTAACACAACTACTACTCAACCACTACTACAAATACTTATTCTACTACTACAACTAATTAGTACTTATAATACTACTAATACTAATACAACTAACTACTACCACTACTACTACTTATAATACTACTACTACTACTACATTCACTACAACTACTACTACTACTACAACTACTACGACTACTACTACTTATAATACTACTACTACTACTACTACCATCCACTACTTATAGTACTACTATTACTACCAACACTACTAATATTAATACCACTACTCCTACTCACAGCTACTACTACTACGACTATTCCACTACGACTACTACTACTACTACTATTACTACTACTAACACTACTGATACTACTACTACAACTACTCAACCACTACTACAAATACTTATTATACTACTACAACTACAACTACAGATAATACAACAAACTTCTACTACTACTACTTATAATACAATCCACTACTACTACTACTACTACTACTACTATTACTACTACGACGACGACTATTTTTACTACTACTACTACCACCACTACTGATACTACTAACAACTATTACT
>JANIIK010000968.1:154493-164493 GCA_027704905.1 Muraenolepis orangiensis | reverse complement strand
TAGTGTCACCAAAATCACCCACACATAAATTATCTAATGCAGGTCATACATTTGGTGAATATATTTGGTGAAATATTCAATGGGTTTATTCTTATGTGTGGCAGGGTGGTGGTGGTGCTGCACGTTGAAACAGGCTGAGCCACCCAATATGAACTACCCCACAACGCACCTGGGGAATTTCACCCCAGAAACTTTAATTTATACCAAGTTAACACCTCGGTTATACAAAAACTACACAAGTTCAGTATGTACACTATATTTATATTAGCCAATTCGAACAGGTACATTGGAACGCTTTACTCCCCATTCCATCCCACTCCGTCTTCATCTCCAAAACAATACCATACAAATATATACAATAAAAAGAAACCAAAAAGAACAGCAAAGTGACTGATCAATTATATTTACATGTGTTGAATGGACGTTTTTTTTTTTTTTTACAAACATCTTTAAAAGTGCCAATAGTGCAGCTGCATCATGAATACAGTGCAGTAACTATGAGTCCAGAAAGTCCAGCAAAGTATGTTAGTGTAATGTGAATGACAATGTTATGAAAGTGAAAGTGAAAGTGAAAGCACTCCTAGCAGTTCAGTAGGTCACTGCCTGGGGATAAAAGGGCTCAACGCACTGTAAATCCACTGTATATTCAATTTCACTTTTCATATGTCACTTTTTCAGTATTCATCCGAGTTATTTATTAGTATTTTATTATTTAGCCAATTTGCACTATACGTACGGCCATTGGTAGCAGAGTGGGGGGGTGGTAACAGAGGGCGGGGGGGGCAGGGGCGGGGGCGGTAGCAGAGGGGGGGGGGCAGCAGAGGGGCGGGGGCGGTAGCAGAGGGCGGGGGTGGTAGCAGAGGGGGGGGGGGCAGCAGAGGAGGGGGGGGCGGTAGCAGAGCGGGGGGGGGGCAGCAGAGGGGTGGGGGGCGGTAGCAGAGGGGGGGGGGGCGGTAGCAGAGGGAGGGGGGGGCGGTAGCAGAAGGGCGTGGCGGTAGCAGAGGGGGGGGCGGGTAGCAGAGGGGGGGGGGCGCAGTAGAGGGGGTGGGCGGTATTAGAGGGCGTTGGCGGTAGCAGAGGGGCGGGGGTGGTAGCAGAGGGGGGGGCGGTAGCAGACAACCTTGTGTACAGGTCTTTATTCTGCCTCCAGCAGAGTAACAACCTTGTGTACAGGTCTTTATTCTGCCTCCAGCAGAGTAACAACCTTGTGTACAGGTCTTTATTCTGCCTCCAGCAGAGTAGCAACCTTGTGTACAGGTCTTTCCAGGAACACAGTTCTAATTGTGGGTTTCCCCCTTTTTGTCAAATGTGGTTTGGCTAACCAGTAATCTAAGTTTTCTGACCCTACTATCTGACCCTGGAAAGACTTCTGTGATTTTTATTTGGCAAAATAGTCAGATGAAGCTTGACTTAAGCGTCCTCGCCACCCTCAGGATACCTTCTTTATCCAGGAATGGATTAGCTCGCACAGGTTACTGTCTTTGGGCCTTGCTGCACTGCTTTCATTTGTTTCACGCTCTTTAGCTCATCTGAGAAGGACTCCTTTTGAACTAGCTGGATGATGAAAAGTTCTGCTTCTTTCCTTTCTTCGATGGTTGTACATTCATTGGTTCTTTTTTTCATACCTTGGTGTTCTTTGGCATGTCGTTTCAGTCTTGCAACTGCTCTTACTACCCTTGACCAATCAGAGAATTTCTGTAAGCGATCCAATAATGACTTCTTTTGCCTTTGTGTTGCACACAATAGCCTTTGCGAATTTCAGGATCATCCTCATTGATTTCTCCCACCTTGCGTTCTCTTACAGGTCGGTCCTTTTTTAGTCTTCTTTCAAGACAATTTAGGCGGTGTCCTGCGCACATCTTGTTGTCAGGTAACTTTGGTCTTTCGCCTTTGAATGGTAACGGCATTGTCACGATGCGGAAATTAGGTGGGACCCAGAACGCCAAGAACCAAGACACAGTGGAGCTATAACATGAAGCTTTATTTAAAGCAAACCAAAACACAAGAGTGATCAGAGACAGGCCAGGGGTCTGGAAACCGGGAAGTGGGATCAGCGTAGTACCAGCAGGAAGTAGACAGCCGCGTGGTCCGGGACGAGCGAGGGGTCTGGATACCGGGAGGTCGATCCGCGGAGTACCGGCAGGTAGTAGACCGGCGAGTAGTCCGGGACGGGAGAGGAGTCTGGGTACCGGGAGGTCGGAGTAGCGACAGGTACCAGACAGGCGAGTAGTCCGGGACGGACGAGGGGTCTGGATACCGGGAGGTCGAGGTAGCGACAGGTATAGACCAACGAGTTGTCCGGGACAGGAGAAGAGTCTAGATACCGGGGGGTCGGAGTAGCGACAGGTACTAGATAGTTAACTATAATTACCGGGGAGCTCGTATAGACCGGAGAGTAACGCGAGACAGGCGAGTGACGCAGGATAGGCAATGAATCTGGATTTCCGGGACATCGGCGTGGCGATTCCGTCCAGAATGTACCAACATACAAAGTAGCAACTGTAAAGTAGGACGTAGCATGAACACAGTACGACAAACGACCTGACAAAGGGCCAACGGGAAGCCAGGGTGTATATACCCCCAGGTGAGGTGATTAGTCATTAGACACGCCAATTGCTGACAGGTGTGTGTGTGTGTGCGCCGCCAGCGCACGCGGCTTGGCCACGCCCCCTGCTAACCACCGTAACCGTGACAGGCATTTGGTAGTGACCGTTCTCTTTGTGTGTGATGCTTTCTCTCAATTTGGACAGGAACTTGAGATCTTCTCGGGACACAGAATCCTCTCCTCCAGCTCTTTGTGAGAAGTGTGATTGGAGGATTGTGACGGGGCGGCTCGGTCACTGACTGCGGGCAGTGGGCATACATACACACGCACTCACTGGCTGTCTTTCCATAGACCGTATAACCCTATCATGTAGTGTGCTGCGTTTCATGTGGACAGCGCACATGGAAACACACACACGCCAGACACGCAGCGGAGCAACGCACACACACACACACACACACACACACACACACACACACACACACACACACACACACACACACGCACACGCACACGCACACACGCACACACACACACGCACGCACACACACACACACACACACACACACACACACACACTCACACACACGCACACACACACACACACGCACACACACACACACACACACGCACACACGCACACGCACACACGCACACACACACACACGCACACACCAAACATTCCCAAACATTCCCTCCTGTCAGCTTTCTTCGTGTGTCCGAATGTCAGAATGCTCACAATCATTTCACTCCTGTTCCGTTGTCATAGCAGAATGACAGCTTGGGAACGCTACGTTCATTCATCACATCACATATCCATTCATTCACTCACATTGTCACCACGCATTGGCCTCCGCACTCCTCCGCCACTTCCTAGGCCGACGCGTTGGCCGAGCGGAGGCCCACATGTCCGCCAGGTTCAATGGGAGGGGTTGGCTCAAGGCCAGGGTCACGTGAGCCATGTGACTGTATGGTTTGGTATTGTACTGTTTGCTGGGTTATCTTTAATTCAAACAGTTGGAGAGTATGTGTGATATAGTGGAGGATATATAGGTTGTGTGTAGGAATTGGTTGAATGTGTTGATGATGTACATCCTGTTTGAAGCCCAGGGGGGAGGGGCTATTGGATAGCAGAGAGCTGCTTTGGCCCAGGGAGACCAGTCCTGAGTTACAGTGAAGGGAACGGGAATCCCTTTGGAAACGGCTTGGTCTTTGCTTGTAGTGGAAGTAGTGGTGGATTTGCATATTTAGACATGGTGTCGTGTTAAGTAGTCAGTATATTGTGTTTTGTTTGATTGGTTTTCTCTTTTTCCACTTGTGTTAGATCTAGTAAGTTTAGGGTATTTGGTTTTATGTTACTTTCACTTTTCACATGTGTGTAAAACGATATCACCTCTGCACCTTGGGAGGCGGGACATAAAAACCACCAACCAGATCCTTCCCACTACGCCTGTTTATGGGAGGTTCAACATACTGTAGTCAACTCTGATCTGTGATGGATCATCAATATATCACTAATATATCATCATATATCACTTTATTACAGCAGGAAGAAGACTAACATACTGTAGTCAACTCTGATCTGTGATGTATCATCAATATATATCACTAATATATCATCATATATCACTTTATTACAGCAGGAAGAAGACTAAGATACTGTAGTCAACTCTGATTTGTGATGTATCACCAATATATATCACTAATATATCATCATATATCACTTTATTACAGCAGGAAGAAGACTAAGATACTGTAGTCTGTAGTCAGTACAGGAAGTACTCAGTACATGCTGTATAATAGGTACATTGGCAGTACTTGTACTCAGTATAATAGGTACATTGTCAGTACTTGTACTTGGTATAATAGGTACATTCTCAGTACATATAGACAGTATAATTGGTACATTGTCAGTACATGTACTCAGTAGAATAGGTTCATTGTCAGTACCTTTACTCAGTATAATAGGTATATTCTCAGTACATGTAGTCAGTATAATAGGTTCATTGTCAGTACCTTTACTCAGTATAATAGGTATATTCTCAGTACATGTACTCAGTAGAATAGGACCGTGACATTCTTGTCACAGTCCAACCCAGCTCTTTCCGCTCCTAGTCCTGGATCTCCGCGGGCTTCCTGGATCCACGATGTCACCGGACTCCGTTCCGAAATGCCACTCACAAACAACAACAACAAATCGTGAGGATTGAATCCTCTTTATTGGTCACATACATGAAGACATACAGTGAAACGTGTTCTCTGCATTTAACCCATCCTAGTATTAGGAGCAGTGGGCAGCTATTCATACAGCGCCCGGGGAGCAGTTAGGGTTAGGGTCTTCCTCAAGGACACCTCGACAGTTTTTGCTAGGAGGAGCCGGGGATCGAACCAGCAACCTTCTGGTTGTGAGGCGACCGCTCTACCTCCTGAGCTAGACTGCCGCCCCGGCACACTCCGTGTTTTCCCTGTCAGCCGTTTCACACTGAACTCACCTGTTGTCAATCGCTCCTCATTGACCAAGCTGTATTCAAGCCATGCTGGATTATCACCCTGATTTCTCCGAAAGCCTCACGTTCGTATCGAGTTAAGTTCATTGTGTTCTGTCTATTGATCCTCCGTGCTTTGACCCTCACCTGGAGAACGACCTTGTTTTAGCCTGTTTTGTACCTTTTTTGTACCTCTGCCTCAACCCTCGACATCCTGTTGACGACCTCTGCTTGCCTTGACCACCTTTTTGGATTTGCCCTGTCTGTACCTTTTGCCTTTTGCTGGCGTTAATCGGCGTGTGCGCCGATCATTAAACACCTGTTCTACCTGGCTTCTGTCACTCTGCTTTCGGGTCCTATACCTCTACCCTGCCCTGACACATCCTTGGTCCTGTTGGTTTGTTTTAATTTCATTCTGTAGTTGCACACAGGGCATCGTTTTTCCCTCACCAACAATCTCTCCCTCTGGAGCCATCTTATTAGGCGTTCACCACCTCTAGCTGTCTTCTTGTCAATATCGTATTACTGAAAAATACCAACAATTTAAAATGTAACAGACGTACGATCAGATGCAGTTGTACCGTTATTTAGTTTTTACTTTTCTAACAATAAGTCGTTCTAATCATTGACTTTAGATTAGTCTTCACCAGAGTCAGGATAAAGGACACTACTGCTGGTCAGTACGCTGTTGAGTTGGACACTACTAACATTAAGCGTTTAAAGGAGTCACAGCTTTTCCCACTTCTCTCATCCATAACCAAATGTAACGTTAACTTAACCCCACAGAGCATAAGCAGTTTGTCACTGGATTCATCTTAAAGAGGGCGGTTGAATGTGTTTACAGTTGCCTGTTATACCTGTTATGCCTGCGAGGTTCCCAACCACCCTGGGCTCCATCTCTTCTCCCCCTACCGTCCGGTCGTCGGTTCTGCAGCATCCGTACAACGACTACCAGGTTCAAGGATAGTTTTATCCATAGGCAGTGACCTACTGAACTGCTAGGAGTGCTGCCACTATCATAACATTGTCATTAACATTACACTGTCATACTTTGTATTGTTGTATTGTTATTTTTATTGTCATTTTAATTGTGTACAATATTGTTACAGTACAGTGTAAGTATAGTACATAGTATAGTATATTGTGTTAAATTGTAGTATCAATTCAAACTGCAGGAGGGAATGGGGAGTAAGCATTCCATTCTACTTGTTGCATATGGCAAATGAAAATCTTGAATCTTGAACCTTGAATGAAGGAGCAGGTAGGGGTCAGAGGTCATTAAGGAGCAGGTAGGGGTCAGAGGTCATTAGGGAGCATGTAGGGGATCAGAGTTCTTTAAGGAGCAGGTAAGGGTTAGGGGTCATTAAGGAGCAGGTAGGGGCCAGAGGTCATTAAGGAGCAGGTAGGGGTCAGAGGTCATTAAGGAGCAGGTAGGGGTTAGGGGTCATTAAGGAGCAGCTAGGGGTAAGAGGTCATTAGGAGAATGTAGGGGTCAGAGGTCATTAAGGAGCAGGTAGGGGTTAGGGGTCATTGAGGAGCAGGTGTGGGTCAGAGGTCATTAAGGAGCAGGTAGGGGTCAGAGGTCATTAAGGAGGAGGTAGGGGTGAGAGGTCATTAGGCCTCAGGTAGAGGTCAGAGGTCATTAAGGAGCTGGTAGGTTTCAGAGGTAATTTAGGAACAGGTAGGGGTCAGAGGTCAAAAAGAAGCAGGTAGAGATAACAGGTCATTAGGGGTCAGGTAGGGGTTAGAGGTCATTAGGAAAAGGTTGAGGTTAGAGGTCATTAAGGAGCAGGTAGGGGTCAGAGGTCATGAAGGAACAGGTAGGGGTTAGGGGTCATTAAGGAGCAGGTAGGGATCAGAGGTCCTTGGGGAGCAGGTAGGGGTTAGGGGTCATTGAGGAGTAGGTTCAGAGAACATATCTTAAATAACTGAACATGCTATTATATATTCACTTTATCAGCTCCCCACACAAGGTAACCAATATTCACTTTATCAGCTCGCAACGCAAGGAAATCAATATTAACAAATATTGATCCCAATATTATGGATGAACAGAATACCTATCAGGATCCGTGTTAGAAACTCATATCAGAGCCTTTTAGAATGAAAAATACACAGAATATCATAGAGGGTGGTTCTATATGTGTGTGTGTGTGTATTTCTATGTGTGTGTGTGTGTATGTGTGTATGTGTGTTTATGTGTGTAATTTAATCATTTTATATATGTGTGTGTGTATTTGTTTAAGTGCGTGTGTGTGTGTGTATTTCTATATCGTTGTGTGTGTGTGTGTGTGTGTATACTGCAGTGG
This sequence comes from Muraenolepis orangiensis, assembly GCA_027704905.1. NCBI lineage: Eukaryota > Metazoa > Chordata > Actinopteri > Gadiformes > Muraenolepididae > Muraenolepis > Muraenolepis orangiensis. The sequence continues at coordinate 157,153 of JANIIK010000968.1, read as the reverse complement.
TGAAGCGTCAGGGCCTTCAAGGTATTCAGAGAAGACCCTGGAACTCTCAGATGAAACCAAAAATATCTAATTAATTGTATTAATAAAATGTAATACAATTGAATAAAATGTAATACAATTTAATAAAATGTAATACAATTTAAATAAAATGAATAAATGAGAATGGTATCTGTGTTGTTATGTTATATTACAGTTACGTTGATTTGTTTGTCTTTCTCGGTCCATGCACGACGCATTTGAGTGGTTTTGTGTTGGAAAAACAATGCAACCAATCAGATATTTTTCTGGGTTACTGGGAAGAATATCCTTCAACCAAAGTACTCTCGAATGCTTTGGCCCTTAAACTGAATGAGAGCGTTTGTTTGGATTGACAATTTGATCAACCAATCAATAGGGAGCTAGAAGGTCTACTGGCTTGAGCGAGAGGGGATCTAGCGTAGTGCTACGTTGTTTCCACGTAGGATTTAACGTCAAAATGGCGAAGGCGAAGATGATGGGCTGTTACTTCACTACATGGACACTGCTTTACAACTATGGTACACTTGGAAATTGGCTGCGACAATCTTATCTGCCTAAATGAGATAAGGCATAAAGTGACTGCCTCCGTGACGTCCGTCTGACTAGAAAAACGGCATTTTCGAATGGGAGGTGGTGGTCTACAGCAGGGGTTCCCAAAGTGGGAGTTGCGGGACCCCGAGGGGGGGGGTCGCGAGATGATTTCAGAATCCTCTTGATGTGACCCATGAGGTTTATTTATTTTTTATTTTATTATTATTATTTTTTTTTTTTATCATTTTAAATATTATTATTATTATTATTATTATTGTTAATAATAACGTGAGTGACAAATACAGGAATTCTGATTCCCACAGATTCATCATTGAAAAAAAGCCCCCTATATATAGATATATATATAGATATATATTTATATATATATAGATATATATATTAGATATATACACTACATCAGTGGTTCTCAACCTTTTTCACACGATTCTCATACAATGCAAGGGCCATCGAGAACATAACAACTATCATTCTCCCACTGCAAGGGAGAACAATAGGAACAACTTTATTTCAGCAAATTAAATCTTGAACCTTGAATGAAGGAGCATGTAGGGGTCAGAGGTCATTAAGGAGCAGGTAGGGGTTAGAGGTCATTAAGGAGCAGGTAGGGGTTAGGGGTTAGGGGTCAATAAGGAGCAGGTAGGGGTTAGGAGTATAATAATCACTTTATCAGCTCCAAAAACAAGGAAATCAATATTCAATTTATCAGCTCCCAACACAAGGAAATCAATACTCACAAATATTGATCCCAATATTATGGATGAACAGAATATCAATCAGGATCCGTGTTACAAACTCATATCAGAGCCTTTTTAGAATGAAAAATACACAGAATATCATAGAGGGTGGTTCTATATGTGTGTGTGTGTGTTTATATGTATGTGTGTGTGTGTGTTTATGTGTGTATTTCTATATATGTGTGTGTGTATTTCTATAAGTGTGTGTGGTAATAGATGCTTTTATATAGCGCTTTTATCCCAAAGAATTTTTTTTTGTGTGTGTTAATACTGTATGTGTGTGTGTGTGTGTGTGTGTGTTTATACTGTATATATGTGTGTTTGTTTGTTTGTGTGTGTGTAATTCTATAAGTGTGTATGTGTGTGTGTATATACAAATGTGTGAATGTGTGTGTGTCTGTGTGTACTTTTATATATATGTGTGTGTGTGTGTGTGTGCCTGCGTCTCAATGTGTGTTGCTACAAGCGACACAGAGACACTGAGGAACCATCACCCCATAACCCAAACCCAGGGAGGAGGTCCTCCTGGGTGAATGTGGACTGGAAGGTGTGGATGAGTGTCAGTGTGTCTGAGGACCCTCCTCCATCTGGGGACACTCTGTAGAAGGACAGAGAGCCAGCAGGTCGGTCCACATACACTCCTACTCTGTTAGAGGGGGGGAGAACTATGACTGTTATACTACCGTTGTAATAGACAAAGTAACCACCATCATAACAATGAAGACACCAGGACTTGTTGTTGTATCCAAGCCAGCTGTCATTACCCCATCCTCTCCGAGTGATTCCTCTGTATGTCACTCCTATACTAACACCTCTTCCTTTCATCTCCACCTCCCAGTAACAGCGGTCAGTCAGACCCTCTCTACACAACACCTGGGGATAGTAGTCAAATCTCTCCAGGTGATCAGGATACGACTCCTCCTCTCTAACCTTCGTCACCTTCCTGTTGTCCTCAGACAGAGAGAGTTCTCTGTTGGCTGTGTTTGGGTCCAGTGTGAGTTCACACTCATCTGATGGGAGAGAGAACCAAAGACATGATGAGTCTACACAGAAATACTCCTGATGAGGTCATCAGGTATGAGCCGTTTGGAGTCAGTTCAATAAACCCTTTAGAAATGGGTGGAGCCGTGAATAACCACTGAGGAAGAAAAAGTACTTGATTGGAAAGTACTCTCTTGATTTATAGATAGGACATCATTAAACGCTAGCAGTTGCCAACATTAACCTTGGATAACTACAATTGTGACTTTGATAGGAGAGGAGTTTCTATGAATTGGTGGCCTAGTTTCATAGGACCTAAAGTATGATGAAAATATATATTATTATATATTATATATATAATTATAACGTTATAGA
>JANIIK010000968.1:135994-153493 GCA_027704905.1 Muraenolepis orangiensis | reverse complement strand
GCATATGAATATTCAAAATATTAAATCTTGAACCTTGAATGAAGGAGTAGGTAGGGGTCAGAGGTCATTAAGGAGCAGGTAGGGGTTAGGGGTCATTAAGGAGCAGGTAGGGGTCAGAGGTCATTAAGGAGCAGGCAGGGGTTAGAGGTCATTAAGGAGCAGGTAGGGGTCAGAGGTCATTAAGGAGCAGGTAGGGGTTAGGGGTCATTGAGGAGAAGACATATCTTTATAACTGAACATGATGTGTGCGGCTAAGTTGTTCCTAACACAAGGAAATAAATAGTCACTTCATCAGCTCCAAAAACAAGGAAATCAATATTCACTTTATTAGCTCCCAGCACAAGGAAATGAATATTCACTTTATCAGCTCCAAAAACAAGGTAATCAATATTCACTTAATCAGCTCCAAAAACAAGGAAATCAATATTCACTTTATCAGCTCCTAACACAAGGTAATCAATAAAAATCTAGAAATTGAATTCTTTCTTTGTGTGTGTATTTTGATAATTTCTATTTGACCCATCCTAGTGTTAGGAGCAGTGGGCAGCCATTAGTACAGCGCCCGGGGAGCAGGTAGGGGGTGCCTTGCTCAACGGCACTTAGGCAGTAACCTGGTGTTACTGGGTTTTGAACTGGTGACTTGTGGCTCCCAAGCCGAGTCCTTATCCACTGAGCTACTGCCCCCCTTTGTGTGCGTCTCTATATGTGTGTCTCTATATGTGTGTGTTCTATGTGTGTGTTCTATGTGTGTGTTTCCATATGTGTGTGTGTGTGTGTGTATGTGTTTTTATGTGTGTATTTCTATATTTATATGTGTGTGTGTTTGTATTTAAATATATGTGTGTGTGGTAATGGATGCTTTTATATTGCACTTTTATCCAAAGCTAATTTTTTTGTGTGTGAATGTGTGTGATTTATATTTGTGTGCGTGTGCTTATACTCTATGTGTGTGTGTGTGTGTGTGTGTGCTCTATGTGTGTTGCTACAAGCAACACACAGACACTGAGGAACCATAATCCCCTAACCAGAACGCAGGGAGGAGGTCCTCCTGGGTGAATGTGGACTGGAAGGTGTGGATGAGTGTCAGTGTGTCTGAGGACCCTCCTCCATCTGGGGACACTCTGTAGAAGGACAGAGAGCCAGCAGGCCGGTCCACATACACTCCTACTCTGTTAGAGGGGGGGAGAACTATGGCTGTTATACTACCGTTGTACCGGACAGAGTAACCATCATCATAACAATAAAGACTCCAGGACTTGTTGTTGAATCCAAGCAAGCTGTCATCACCCCGTCCTCTCCTAGTGATTCCTCTGTATGTCACTCCTATACCAACAACACCTCCTCCTTTCATCTCCACCTCCCAGTAACAGCGGTCAGTCAGACCCTCTCTACACAACACCTGGTGATAGTAGTGAAATCTCTCCGGGTGATCAGGATACGACTCCTCCTCTCTAACCCTCGTCACCTTCCTGTTGTCCTCAGACAGAGAGAGTCCTCTGTGGGCTGTGTTTGGGTCCAGTGTGAGTTCACACTCATCTGATGGGAGAGAGAACCAAAGACATGATGAGTCTACACAGAAATACTCCTGATGAGGTCATCAAGATATGAGCCGTTTGGAGTCAGTTCAATAAACCCTTTAGAAATGGGTGGAGTCGTGAATAACCACTGAGGAAGAAAAAGTACTTGATTGGAAAGTACTCTCTTGATTTATAGATAGGACATCATTAAACGTTAGCAGTTGCCAACATTAACCTTGGATAACTACAATTGTGACTTTGATAGGAGAGGTGTTTCTAAGAATTGGTTGCCTAGTTTCCTAGGACCTAAAATATGATGAAAATATATATTATTTATATAATTATAACGTAATCTATTACTTATAAAATATTAATATTTAGATATTTGATTTATTAATATAAACATTATTATATAGTGATATATATTATTATATAAAATATGTTTATTCCAGTGGCGAAGCGTGTCTATCACAACTGGACCTTCTGTAGACCAGGGGTTCCACAACTTTTCAGCCCGCGACCCCCAACATAACAGACCCCCCCCCCCACTATCACCGGAGGGACTGAAACATTAAAAACAACGTGTGCGCAGAGCTTCACCATCGAGAACATCGTGAAGTCCAAGGGGGGGGGGGGGGGGGGAATCGTGATATTGAAAATTGTGTGTGGCTTTTTTTTCAGCTCCAAATGATACTGTCGTGAATCTGTCGGAATCAAAATTCATTTTTCGTCACCCGTACATATATAAAAATATCTATGCACACGTTATTATTAACAATAAAAACCTCATGGTCACATCAAGAGGATTCTGAAATCATCTCGCGACCCCCCCCCCCCCCCCCCCTCGGGGTCCCGCGACCCCCCCCTCGGGGTCCCGCGACCCCCACTTTGGGAACCCCTGCTGTAGACCACCACCCACACCATCACCACCACCATTCGAATATTCAGTTGTTCTAGTCAGACGGACGTCACGGAGGAGTCACTTTATGCCTTATCTCATTTAGGAAGATCAGATTGTCGCAGCCAATTCCCAATTGTACCATAGTTGTAAAGCAGAGTCCATGTAGTGAAGTAACAGACCACCACAGACCACCACACACAGGCTATCGGTTAAAGGGACAGTCTAACACGCTTCACGTGAAAAGGCTTAACGTAACTTTAAAAAAATAGCGATCAATAATCACCAAATGTCTCTGGCATATGTCTTGTCATTAGCACTTTCACCTGTCAAAATGAAAGTGAAAAGGTGAAAGTGCTAATGACAAAACATATGCAAATTAGGTGATTATTGATCGTGGTTTTGTAACTCTTAGTTACGTTAAGTCTTTTCACGTTAAGCGATGCAAAGAAAGATCAAGTCCAAACTCTCAATTCAAATGCACAACAATGCTTAACAAACCCAAGACAGCCATTAACTAATCAGTCAACAAGTGTGTGGAAACAAAATGCAACAACCAGCTCAACGAGACGCAACACAGAGAGAAAACCAGCAAAGACAAATGAGTCTCACTCACCAATGATGTTCACTGAAAGACCAAATCCATTCTCCTGTCCTTCTGGATGGTTCGACCACCATCAGGTCATAAAGATGATCGCTTTTCAGATCCAAAATAAGTTCCAATTCCCTGCTCTCTTGTCGGTCCCAAACAGCAACACTCCCATCAGTAGAGCCTCTTGTGGCTAGTAGAGCCCGTTAGCCACGGGGATCGTTCCCAGTTGCTACACTGAAAATGGCGAACATAACCTGCTTTGACTACTTGAGTCAGCTCCAGATTGTCAGGTGTTGGACGGCCTCTTTTAATAATGTCCATTTTAACATTAAATGGTCGTCTTGAAAATGGTTCACACAATATTTCCGCCACGACATCATCTTCACCTGTTGCCATTTTGGCGTAAAAAAAACAACGTAGAAAACGTAACACTACGCTAGATCCACTCTCGCGCCAGCCACCACCTTGCACCCTCTAGCTCCATATTGAGCTGCCGGGGAAATCTGAAAGAATACGCCCATTGGCTACAAATCACGATATGATTGGTTGATCAAATTGTCAATCCAAACGTACGCTATCATTCCGTCTAAGGGCCAATGTCAGCGGGAATACTTTGGTTGATTTACGTTGGATATTCTTCCCAGCAACCCAGAAAAATATCTGATTGGTTGCATTGTTTTTCCAACACAAAACCACTCAAATGCGTCGTGCATGGACCGAGAAAGACAAACAAATCAACGTAACACTGTATTATAACATAGATACGATTCTCATTTATTCATTTTATTTAAATTTTATTAAATGTTATTAAATTGTATTACATTTTATTAATACAATTAATTCGATTCTTTGGTTTCATCTGAGAGTTCCAGGGTCTTCTCGGAATACCTTGAAGGCCCTGACGCTTCACCACTGGTTTATTCACATATATTATAAGATATATTTTAGATCATGTCCTGAATATAAAGTACACATAAGTATGATTAACAGCATCCTGATTATGATTGTCTAATAATAATAACACTCATAATACTCATCATTAATAAATAATAATAAGTAATAATATATGTTGTATTTTACAGAAGGATTCATTGTGATGGTTATGCATTATGTAAAAGATACCAACCATCATGTATCTCATCAATATATTGATAAGATACATGATGTCCACCATCATGTTCATTCCCAGTAGGACGTCACCTCCTGCTGTGTGGATGGACTTTCAATCTGAGGAGTTAGTGTGTTGTTGTGATGACTCAAACTAAACAGACACTTACACTTCTTTAGAGTCGACCTCAGGACAGGCAGCTTCTTCATCTCCATGCACTTCTTTACAGCTGGTTCCAGGACAGGCAGCTTCTTCATCTCCATGCACTTCTTTACAGCTGGTTCCAGGTCAGGCAGCTTCTTCATCTCCATGCACTTCTTTACAGCTGGTTCCAGGTCAGGCAGCTTCTTCACCTCCATGCACTTCTTTACAGCTGGTTCCAGGTCAGGCAGCTTCTTCATCTCCATGCACTTCTTTACAGCTGGTTCCAGGTCAGGCAGCTTCTTCATCTCCATGCACTTCTTTACAGCTGGTTCCAGGTCAGGCAGCTTCTTCACCTCCATGCACTTCTTTACAGCTGGTTCCAGGTCAGGCAGCTTCTTCATCTCCATGCACTTCTTTACAGCTGGTTCCAGGACAGGCAGCTTCTTCATCTCCATGCACTTCTTTACAGCTGGTTCAGGACAGGCAGCTTCTTCATCTCCATGTCCAGTGTCTCCTTCAGCTGATCCAGGGATCTCCTCAAGGTCCCTACGTATGACGGAGGAGGAGGGACCTCCACCCTGGTCCAGTCCCTGGTGTGTGGAGGATTCTTCAGGGATCTGAAGCTCTGGAGGAAGTGGAGGTGGTCTTCAGTGTGTGAGAGCTGCTTCACCTCTGAGCTCCTATTGGTCAGATCTTTAACTTCCTGCTCCAGCTCTTTGATGAGGCCTTCAGCGTGTTTCTCTATGGATTTTAGTTTCTCTTGAACTGTTTGCTTGTGATCATCCCGACACTTTTTAACGCAGCTCATCAGAGCGTCGAGGACCTGGTCACCATCGGCTAGCTCTCGGTCTGCGTCTTCTTTGCTGCGCGTTACTGCGTCTTTGATCTCCTGAACCTTTCCTTGTCTCTCCTGGATCATCTGCTGATCTTCAAACTCTATCTTCCCCAGCTGGGCCATCTTCAGCTCATATTCCTCCTTCAGAGGTACAACAGGATGGGACTTGTGGTCCGTCTCTGTACAGAACTGACACACAGACACCTGTTCAGTCTGGCAGAAGAGCTCCAGAAGTTGATAATTGTGTTTCTTACACATCCTGTCTTCCAGACGGTCCTGAGGCTCGACCAGCTTATGTTTCTTCAGGCCTGCGACTCTCTGATGTGGCTCCAGGTGGGAGTGGCAGAAGGAGCTCTGACAAACTAGGCAGGACTTGACAGCCTTCAGCTGAGTCCCGGTACAGACGTCACAGGGAACTTCTCTTGGTTCAACACAAGGCTGCTCTTTGGCTGGTACGGACCGTCTAAACTCGTCCACCATCTCCGATAAGAGGGTATTGACCCGTAGATCGGGTCTTGTGTGGAACAGCTCGTTGCAAACAGGACATTTGAAGTGGACCTGGTCCTCCCAGAACGTGGTGATACAGGCTCTACAGAAGTTGTGTCCACATGATGTGGAAACTGGACTCTTGAACACATCCTGACAGACGGAACAGGAAAAGTTCTCCTCAGACCAGGAAGATTTAGCAGAGGCCATTCCTAGAACACATTGTTGAATCAAGTTAGAAAACAACCTTTTTTTTAAACGTATTAAATTGTACTGTAAAGAGAGAGAGAGAGAGAAAGACAGAGACAGAGAGAGAAAGACAGAGAGAGAGAAAAGGGGGGGAGAGAGAGAGAGCGAGCGAGCGAGCAAGAGGGCGAGTGAGAGTGAGAGAAGGGGAGAGAGAGAGAGAGAGACAGAGCGAAAGACAGTGAGAGAGAGAGAGAGAGAGAGAGAGAGAGTAGTACTACTACTACACCTACTACTGACTACTACTAATAACACTACTAATAACACTACTAATATTAATACTAATTACTCACAGCTACTACTACTACTACTACTACTACTACGAGAGAGTAGTACTACTAATACTACTACTACAATTACAACTACTACTACTGATACTACTACTACTACTACTAACTACTATAAAAACTACTACATCTACTAATGACTACTACTACTACTTGTACAACAACTACTACTACTACTACCACTACTACTACTACTACAACTACTACTAATATTACTACTACTTTTACTACCACTACTAATACTAATACAACTACTACATCTTCTAATGACTACTACTACTACTTATAAATCTACTACCATCCACTACTTATACTACTACTACTACTAATATTAATACTACTACTAATACTCACAGCTACTACTACTACTACTACTACCATCCACTACTTATACTACTACTACTACTACTATTCCACTACTACTACTATTACAACTACTACTACTACTACTACTACTACTACTACTACCATCCACTACTTATACTACTACAACTACTACCACTACTAATATTAATACTACTACTCCTATCACAGCTACTACTACTACTACTACTAACACAACTACTACTCAACCACTACTACAAATACTTATTCTACTACTACAACTAATTAGTACTTATAATACTACTAATACTAATACAACTAACTACTACCACTACTACTACTTATAATACTACTACTACTACTACATTCACTACAACTACTACTACTACTACAACTACTACGACTACTACTACTTATAATACTACTACTACTACTACTACCATCCACTACTTATAGTACTACTATTACTACCAACACTACTAATATTAATACCACTACTCCTACTCACAGCTACTACTACTACGACTATTCCACTACGACTACTACTACTACTACTACTACTATTACTACTACTAACACTACTGATACTACTACTACAACTACTCAACCACTACTACAAATACTTATTATACTACTACAACTACAACTACAGATAATACAACTAACTTCTACTACTACTACTTATAATACAATCCACTACTACTACTACTACTACTACTACTATTACTACTACGACGACGACTATTTTTACTACTACTACTACCACCACTACTGATACTACTAACAACTATTACTACTACTTCAACTACTACTACTACTACTACTACTACTACTACTACTCAAATTCTACTACTACCACTACTACTACAAAAAACGATCTTTTAAAAACGTATTAAGGTGTTTAGACAACAGTTATAATGTCCCTATATGTGTATATATCTCTATCTATATGAGTGATGGAGTAGCGTAGGGCTTGATATAAACATATAATACACATCTAATACTACATGAACTTAACAATGGTCCACCATCAAAGTGTGTCCGTTGGAACAGGCTCCCTGGTGCAGAACTAACTCTTTGAAGCCCTTGGTCAACACTCACTACTCACCTTAGAACGCTGTCCACCGCTTAGTTGGACAAAGGCTGGTGTCCTTTCAACTGTTCTCTCCTCGTCGCGTCTCAAAGAGGAACTGTTCTCTCGTCGTCGCGTCTTGCCTTTTATGCTCCGCTAAGCTTTGTGACGTCATGGGGGGCGGGGCCACGCGATGACGTCACTTCCGGGCAAACGTAGATGTGTATTATATGTTTATATCAAGCCCTACGCTACTCCATCACTCATATAGATAGAGATATATACACATATAGGAACATTACAACCACTTTAAACTGTTGTCTAAACACTTTAATACGTTTTTAAAAGATCGTTTTTTTTAGTAGTAGTGGTAGTAGTAGAATATAGATGGGGATATATACACATATAGGAACATTACAACCACTTTAAACTGTTGTTTAAACACTTTAATACGTTTTTAAAAGATCGTTTTTTTTAGTAGTAGTGGTAGTAGTAGAATATAGATGGGGATATATACACATATAGGAACATTACAACCACTTTAAACTGTTGTTTAAACACTTTAATACGTTTTTAAATGATCGTTTTTTTGTAGTAGTGGTAGTAGTAGAATATAGAGGTTGTGGTAAGCGTAAAGTAATACAGACGGTTTAGAGCATGGTGGTTACTTTATTCAGGCTTGTACTCTCCATGTCATTTGGTAGTCGCGTGACCGGTAGTCCCGCCTCCGGTCTCATACATCCTGTTAGCTCTATCACAATAAAAGCATAACAGCTAACACCACATCTCACACATCAGTGTGTGTGTGTGTGTGTGTGTGTGTGTGTGTGTGTGTGTGTGTGTGTGTGTGTGTGTGTGTGTGTGTGTGTGTGTGTGTGTGTGTGTGTGTGTGTGTGCCTGCTGGTGTAACCCAAAAAACCAACCAGGAAACAACACAAGAAGAATCCAAACCAACAAGACTATGAACCATTTTAAAGGAACTTCTCAAGAGTTGCAGTCAGTAATCAATAGTCTATAAAGTATCGTCAGAGACTGTGTGTGTCTGAGCTTCTAGTCCTCAGAGCTCTCTGTCTATGGTTCATATGTTAATAAGGTTATTATAGTTCATGACTGAGTGAAGTCATGGAACAACAGCCTAGAAGAGGTTAGTCTGAAAGGAACTGAACTGGGAGGGGAACTGGACCAACTGGTTCATCATGCTTTGATACCGAGTCAGAGATACTGTAGTCAACTCTGATCTGTGATGTATCATCAATATATATCACTAATATATCATCATATATCACTTTATTACAGCAGGAAGAAGACTAAGATACTGTAGTCAACTCTGATCTGTGATGTATCATCAATATATATCACTAATATATCATCATATATCACTTTATTACAGCAGGAAGAAGACTAAGATACTGTAGTCTGTAGTGAGTACAGCAAGTACTCAGTACATGCTGTATAATAGGTACATTGTCAGTACATGTAGTCAGTATAATAGGTACATTGTCAGTACATGTACTCAGTAGAATAGATACATTCTTGTCATGGTCCAACCCAGCTCTTTCCACTCCTACTCCTGGATTTGCGCGGGCTTCCTGTCACCGGACTCCGTTCCGAAATGCCACTCCGTGTTTTCCCTGTCAGCCGTTTCACACTGAACTCACCTGTTGTCAATCGCTCCTCATTGACCAAGCAGTATTCAAGCCATGTCTGTTGTGTTACTCAATGCTGGATTATCACCCTGATCTTTTCCAAAAGCATCACGTTCTTATCGAGTTAAGTTCATTGTGTTCTGTCTATTGATCCTCCGTGCTTTGACCCTCACCTGGAGAACAACCTTGTTTTAGCCTGTTTTGTACATTTTTTGTACCTCTGCCTCAACCCTCGACATCCTGTTGACGACCTCTGCTTGCCTTGACCACCTTTTTGGATTTGCCCTGTCTGTACCTTTTGCCATTTAGCTGGCGTTAATCGGCGTGTGCGCCGATCATTAAACACCTGTTCTACCTGGCTTCTGTCACTCTGCTTTGGGGTCCTATACCTCTACCCTGCCCTGACACATCCTTGGTCCTGTTGGTTTGTTTTTTTCATTCTTTAGTTGCACACAGGGCATCGTTTTTCCCTCACCAACAATCTCTCCCTCTGGAGCCATCTCATTAGGCGTTTACCACCTCTAGCTGTCTTCTTGTCAATATCGTATTACTGAAAAATACCAACAATTTAAAATGTAACAGACGTACGATCAGATGCAGTTGTACCGTTATTTAGTTTTTACTTTTCTAACAATAAGTCGTTGTAATCATTGACTTTAGATTAGTCTTCACCAGAGTCAGGATAAAGGACACTACTGCTGGTCAGTACGCTGTTGAGTTGGACACTACTAACGTTAAGCGTTTACAGGAGTCACAGCTTTTCCCACTTCTCTCATCCATAACCAAATGTAACGTTAACTTAACCCCACAGAGCATATTCAGTTTGTCACTGCATTCATCTTAAAGAGGGCGGTTGAATGTGTTTACAGTTGCCAGTTGCTCCATCTCTTCTCCCCCCTACCGTCCGGTCGTCGGTTCTGCAATGAGTCTCCCTGCTGCCTGTAAAGGGTGTAACCAGAAAAATGAACCAGGAAACAACACAAGAAGAATCCAACCCATGGTGGGCCAGGACCCAGCCTTACAGTGAGGTCCCCAAGCCCCTTAGTCCTGGAGGGAGACCCATGGTGGGCCAGGACCCAGCCTTACAGGGAGGTCCCCAAGCCCCTTAGTCCTGGAGGGAGACCCATGGTGGGCCAGGACCCTGCCTTACAGTGAGGTCCCCAAGCCCCTTAGTCCTGGAGGAAGACCCATGGTGGGCCAGGACCCAGCCTACTAGACCCAGCCGGGTCTAGTAGGGGGACCCGGGTCCAGCAGGGGGACCCGGGTCTAGTAGGGGGACCCGGATCCAGCAGGGGGACTGCTGTACCCGGGTCCCCCAGCTGGACCCGGGTACAGCAGGGGGACCCGGGTACAGTAGTGGGATCCGGGTCCAGTAGAGGGACCTGGGGGGTCCAGCAGGGGGACCCGGGTTCAGCAGGGGGACCTGGGACCAGCAGGGGGACCTGGGTCCAGCAGGGGGACCTGGAGGGTCCAGCAGGGGGACTTGGGTCTAGCAGGGGGACCTTGGTCCAGCAGGGGGACCTGGAGGGACCAGCAGGGGGACCTGGGTCTAGCAGGGGGACCCGGGTCCAGCAGGGGGACCCGGGTCCAGCAGGGGGATCCGGGTCTAGTAGGGGGACCCGGGTCCAGCAGGGGGACCCGGGTCCAGGAGGGGGATCCGGGTCTAGCAGGGGGACCCGGGTACAGCAGGTGGACCCGGGTCCAGTAGTGGGACCCGGGTCCAGTAGTGGGACCTGGGGGGTCCAGCAGGGGGACCCGGGTCTAGCAGGGGGACCTGGGTCCAGCAGGGGGACCTGGGCCCAGCAGGTGGACCTGGGTCCAGTAGGGGGACCAGCAGGGGGACCTGGGTCTAGCAGTGGGACCTGGGTCCAGCAGGGGGACCTGGAGGGTCCAGCAGAGGGACCCGGGTCCAGCAGGGGGATCCGAGTCTACTAGGCGGACCCGGGTCCAGCAGGGGGATCCGGGTCTAACAGGGGGACCCGGGTCCAGCAGGAGGACCCGGGTCCAGTAGTGGGACCTGGGTCCAGCAGGGGGACCTGGGGGGTCCAGCAGGTGGATCTGGGGGGTCCAGCAGGGGAACCTGGGTCCAGTAGGTGGACCCGGGTTCAGCAGGGGAACCTGGGTCCAGTAGGGGGACCTGGGGGGTCCAGCAGGGGGACCCGGGTCTAGCAGGGGGACCTGGGTCCAGCAGGGGGACCTGGGTCTAGCAGGGGGACCTGGGTCCAGTAGGAGGACCTGGGTCCAGTAGGGGGACCAGCAGGGGGACCTGGGTCTAGCAGGGGGACCTGGGTCCAGTAGGAGGACCTGGGTCTAGCAGGGGGACCTGGGTCCAGTAGGACGACCTGGGTCCAGTAGGGGGACCAGCAGGGGGACCTGGGTCTAGCAGGGGGACCTAGGTCCAGTAGGAGGACCTGGGTCCAGTAGGGGGACCAGCAGGGGGACCCGGGTCCAGCAGGGGGATCCGGGTCTAGTAGGGGGACCCGGGTCCAGCAGGGGGACCCGGGTCTAGTAGGGGGACCCGGGTCCAGCAGGGGGACCCGGGTCCAGAAGGGGGACCTGGAGGGTCCAGCAGGGGGACCCGGGTCCAGCAGGGGTATCCGAGTCCAGTAGTGGGACCCGGGTGGTCCAGCAAAGGGACCTGGGCGGTCCAGCAGGGGGACCCGGGTCCAGCAGGGGGACCCGGTTCCAGTAGACCTGGGTCCAGTAGGAGGACCTGGGTCCAGTAGGGGGACCTGGGTCCAGTAGGGGGACCAGCAGGGGGACCTGGGGGGTCCAGCAGGGGGACCCGGGTCCAGCAGGGGGACCCGGGTCTAGTAGGGGGACCCGGATCCAGCAGGGGGACCCGGGTACAGTAGTGGGACCCGGGTCCAGTAGAGGGACCTGGGGGGTCCAGCAGGGGGACCCAGGTTCAGCAGGGGGACCTGGGTCTAGCTAGCGTTGGCTACACTTGGCTAAGTTAGCGTTGGCTACACTTGGCTAAGTTAGCGTTGGCTACATTGGCTATGTTAGAGTAGGCTACAATTGGCTATGTTAGTGTTGTCTACTATTGGCCATGTAAGTGTTTGCTACTCTTGACTAAGTTAGCATTGGCTACACTTGGCTAAGTTAGTGTTGGCTACACTTGGCTAAGTTAGTGTTGGCTACACTTGGCAATGTTAGCATTGGCTACCCTTGGCTAAGTTATCGTTGGCTACACTTGGCTATGTTAGGGTTGGCTACACTTGGCAACGTTAGCTTGGCTACCTTGGCTAGGTTAGCGTTGGCTACACTTGGCTAAGTTAGTGTTGGCTAACTTGGCTAAGTTAGAGTTGGCTACACTTGGCTAAGTTAGAGGAGGCTACTATTGGCCATGTAAGTGTTTGCTACTCTTGCCTAAGTTAGCATTGGATACACTTGGCTAAGTTAGCGTTGCTACTCTTGGCTAAGTTAGCATTTGCTACTCTTGGCTAAGCTCGCATTTGCTACTCGTGGCAAAGTTAGCGTTGGCTAAACTTGGCAATGTTAGCATTGGCTACCCTTGGCTAAGTTAGCGTTGGCTACACTTGGCAATGTTAGAGTAGGCTACACTTGGCTATGTTAGTGTTGTCTTCTATTGGCCATGTAAGTGTTTGCTACTCTTGACAAAGTTTGCATTGGCTACTCTTGACTAAGTTAGCATTGGCTACACTTGAATAAGTTAGCGTTGCTACTCTTGGCTAAGTTAGTATTTGCTACTCTTGGCTAAGCTAGCGTTTGCTACTCTAGGCAAATTTAGTGTTGGTTACACTTGGCTAAGTTATCGTTGGCTACACTTGGCTATGTTAGGGTTGGCCACACTTGGCAACGTTAGCATTTGCTACTCTTGGCTAAGCTAGCGTTTGCTACTCTAGGCAAAGTTAGCATTGGTTACACTTGGCTATGTTAGTGTTGTCTACTATTGGCCATGTAATTGTTTGCTACTCTTGACTAACTTAGCATTGGCTACACTTGGCTAAGTTAGCGTTGCTACTCTAGGCTAAGTTAGCATTTGCTACTCTTGGCTAAGCTAGCGTTTGCTACTCTAGGCAAAGTTAGTTTGGGCTACACTTGGCTAAGTTATCGTTGGCTACACTTGGCTATGTTAGGGTTGGCTACACTTGGCAACGTTACATTGGCTACCCTTGGCTAAGTTAGCGTGGGCTACACTTGGCTAAGTTAGTGTTGGCTACACTTGGCTAAGTTAGTGTTGGCTAAACTTGGCAATGTTAGCATTGGCTACACTTGCCAAAGTTAGCCCTTGCTACACTTTGCTAAGTTAGCGTTTGATACACTTGGCAACGTTTGCATTGGCTACCCTTGGCTAAGTTAGCGTTGGCTACACTTCGCTAAGTTAGTGTTGGCTACACTTGGCTAAGTTAGTGTTGGATACACTTGGCAATGTTAGCATTGGCTACCCTTGGCTAAGTTATCGTTGGCTACACTTGGCTAAGATAGCGTTGGCTACACTTGGCTAAGTTAGTGTTGGCTAACTTGGCTAAGTTAGAGTTGGCTACACTTGGCTATGTTAGAGGAGGCTACTATTGGCCATGTAAGTGTTTGCTACTCTTGACTAAGTTAGCATTGGATACACTTGGCTAAGTTAGCGTTGCTACTCTTGGCTAAGTTAGCATTTGCTACTCTTGGCTAAGCTAGCGTTGGCAACACTTGAATAAGTTAGCGTTGCTACTCTTGGCTAAGTTAGCATTTGCTACTCTTGACTAAGTTAGCATTGGATACACTTGGCTAAGTTAGTGTTGGCTACACTTGGCTAAGTTAGCGTTGGCTACACTTGGCTATGTTAGAGTAGGCTACACTTGGCTATGTTAGTGTTGTCTTCTATTGGCCATGTAAGTGTTTGCTACTCTTGACTAAGTTAGCATTGGCTACACTTGGCTAAGTTAGCGTTGCTACTCTTGGCTAAGTTAGCATTTGCTACTCTTGGCTAAGCTAGCGTTGGCTACACTTGGCAATGTTAGCATTGGCTACCCTTGGCTAAGTTAGCGTTGGCTACACTTGGCTATGTTAGAGTAGGCTACACTTGGCTATGTTAGTGTTGTCTTCTATTGGCCATGTAAGTGTTTGCTACTCTAGACTAAGTTAGCGTTGGCTACACTTGGCTAAGTTAGCGTTGGCTACATTGGCTATGTTAGAGTAGGCTACAATTGGCTATGTTAGTGTTGTCTACTATTGGCCATGTAAGTGTTTGCTACTGTAGTGTATTTTTATACCCTTATTATAATCTAAAACACTGTCTTTGGATCCTCTATACATTGCAGTAGGTGGCTACAGCATAATCTGCTGGTGGACCGCAAGGCCCACTAGGACATAGAGATGTGTTAAGCAGTTCCAGATGTGTAGGTGTTGTTGTGCCTTCAGGCCCTTGTTATGGTGCCTTTAGGCTGGTTTTCACCGGTATCCTACAGAATGTTGTGCAAGCCAAATACGACCCCCTTGGGGGTTTGAGCCATAAACTTGGGACGTGACGATGAAGACACCGAGGAAGACACAGTGACCAACCAGAGTGCTGGTTGTACCTCTCAGACCAATAGTATTAAAGTTGATGTTTGTTACTTTGACCACTAGGAGTAGTGGTTATTCTATGATGCTATTGTCTATATAATGTTTGGTGAAGGAGCGCGTCGCCAGTTCTGCGAATTGGCACGGCAGGCTCCATCTCGCTGCAGCAGATGCTTTCATTTGATGCTTTGTTCAATAAACACCTTGAACTTAGTATCCGGACCTCTGAGAAAGATTCTTATTCCACCGAGTAGAAATTATACTACATATTGGCGTCACGAACAGGATTTGGTTAAAACGATTGTTGACCAGCTGCTGTCGGTGAAGCGAGCGCACGTGGGCACCGGCAACTGATCAGGCCGGGTTTTGAGGTAAGCTCTAAACATCTTCCTCAGAGCGCTTAAGTGCGTCTGCTTTTATTGACTAAGATTAAGGCTATGGTTAACAGTTGACCAAATCGAAAAGGACCTTTGGGTCTATTGGATGGAATAGAATACTTTACATGTCCGCTAAATTTTAAAGTGGGAGATCACTATAAAAACGTTATTGAAGGAGTAATACGTAAAACGTTAATGTGGAAGCACCACTATAAACTAATAGTTCGTCGAGTGGAAGCACCACTATAAACGAATAGTTCGTCGAGTGGAAGCACCACTATAAACAACCCCTTTCCTACTAAGCACTAGGGGCCAGGTAGTTTGATATTTTTCCTTTACTAAAATACAAATATACCTACTGCCCATAGGAAACGCGTAGTAGCTATTAACCAAGTTAAAGTGAAGAGGTAGCGGGAAGCCACTACTTGGGCTCAGGTAATCCGAGTTCATATCAATGATGTGGATTCGAATGAGACAAACCTATCCTAGGACTTAAGATAAGACACTAGGTTACGAGTACCTAAAACCAGGCTTTCACGGAAGAAACGCCGCTCACTTTAATCTAATGATGAGTTAAAGTGATTATGTAGCTTTGAAAAAGAATTTACGCAAGGACGCTTGTTATTTTCGGGGATCCATAGGGATTATGGGGGGTATTTCTTATACAGAGTAACGGGCGAAGAAGTGGCAATAAAGTCCACTAGGAGTTGTGTTTTATGTAATGTAAATGTAAATGTAAATGTGTTTGTCGGTTTAACCAAGGGGGTGTAAACTGGTGATTAAATGTTATGTAAAATTGGCTTTGGAGGATACTAAAGAACACATGGTATATGTTACACATGGGGTGGTTCTCTGTGATACTGTAGGCCTTGGTAGCACACGTGGTAAATTGTGGGCCCTTGTGGACCTCGTGGTTATTTCGTGGACCATGGGGTGGTTCTCTGTGATACTGTAGGCCTTGGTAGCACACGTGGTAAATTGTGGGCCCTTGTGGACCTCGTGGTTATTTCGTGGACCATGTGGTGGTTCTTTGTGATGCTGCAGGCCTTGTTAGCATACGTAGCCCTTTGTGGACCTCGTGGTTCTTTGTGGTACTACAGGTACCACAGGTACAGGGTAAGTACTACAAGAGTTTGAGTCGCCATTGAGTCGCAATGTAAATCCAACCCGATGACGAGGTTGTTAGTATGCAAATGAAGAGAGAAGCATGGTCTCTCCTTTAGTCTGTTCGTATGCAAATGAAGAGAGAAGCATGGTCTCTCCTTTGTTCTGTTCTTTCTATGGAACATATGGGTTGTTTCCACGTGATGCGAGTAAATAACCTACTCTACTAAACCAGAGGTAGAGCTCACCTTCTTGGTTTAGCTTTCAGAAGTTTAATAACTTAAATCTAGTTTTCAGCGCGCTTTAGGCTGAATGGAGGCTATTAATCCTTCTTCTTTTTTCAAGTGTGGCTCAGTTTTCTGGGCCACCTATAATCGTTTCCCTATAAACATTTCATGTTCTTGTATGACTGTAGGATTGATATGGCTAATTCATTTCGGCTGGGTCATTCATACAGATTTCAATAAGAAAATAACTGTTTATAATTTATATTAGTGAGATTACAAGGCCAAAGCACCAATTCCTTGGACAGCCAGTAGGGATCTGAGGTCAGAACCATACTCAGTTGAACCCCCTCTCTCACCCCTCCTCCTCTCTCTCTCTCTCTCTCTCTCTCTCTCTCTCTCTCTCTCTCTCTCTCTCTCTCTCTCTCTCTCTCTCCTCTCTCTCTCTCTCTCTCTCTCTCTCTCTCTCTCTCTCTCTATTTCTCTTTCTCTCTCGCACGCACGCACGCACACACACAGGTTTAAGCTTAGCCTGATACACACATACCTATTGATATACTGAAACGTATAAGAAGCAGCTAAGCTGCTATAAAACAATATAGGGGTTGCAATCCCTTGTTTGTTGATTAATTTGATTCGTTGATTGTTTTTGTTTTATTTGATTCATCCGTTCATTTGATTTGTTGATTGTTTTTGTTTTATTAGATTAATTCATTCATTCATTTGATTTGTTGATTGATGTTGTTTTATTTGATTCATTCATTGATTTGATTCATTTGATTTGTTTTGTTTGGTGTATTGTTTTGCCGACTCATTTGATGGATAGGTCTAGAGATTACGAAAGAGCAGTTTTAGAACTATTCAAGAGGGAAGGACAGAAGATGCTAAAAGTTGCACAAAACAGAAGAGAGAAAGCCCTGGATAGGAACTATGAAGCGGAGAAACTTATGGACAAAACAAAACAGGAAACTCAGCGAATTACATTCAAATTCCACACATGAAAACAGAATGAAACAATTTTGGAATTGTTCACTCACATCTTCCTCAAACAGGAAGATGAAGGACAATATGAATGCAGAGATCCGAATTTTCCTTTGTTTAACTATAAGAATACAACCCTAACAG
>JANIIK010000968.1:110484-134994 GCA_027704905.1 Muraenolepis orangiensis | reverse complement strand
GTGTTGGCTACACTTGGCTAAGTTAGCGTTGGCTACACTTGGCTATGTTAGAGTAGGCTACACTTGGCTATGTTAGTGTTGTCTTCTATTGGCCATGTAAGTGTTTGCTACTCTTGACTAAGTTTGCATTGGCTACTCTTGGCTAAGTTAGCATTTGCTACTCTTGGCTAAGCTAGCGTTGGCTACACTTGGCAATGTTAGCATTGGCTACCCTTGGCTAAGTTAGCGTTGGCTACACTTGGCTATGTTAGTGTTGTCTTCTATTGGCCATGTAAGTGTTTGCTACTCTTGACTAAGTTAGCATTGGCTACACTTGGCTAAGTTAGCGTTGCTACTCTTGGCTAAGTTAGCATTTGCTACTCTTGGCTAAGCTAGCGTTTGCTACTCTTGGCTAAGTTAGTGTTGGCTACACTTGGCTAAGTTAGCGTTGGCTACACTTGGCTATGTTAGAGTAGGCTACACTTGGCTATGTTAGTGTTGTCTACTATTGGCCATGTAAGTGTTTGCTACTCTTGACTAAGTTAGCATTGGCTACACTTGGCTAAGTTAGCGTTGCTACTCTTGGCTAAGTTAGCATTTGCTACTCTTGGCTAAGCTAGCGTTGGCTACACTTGGCAATGTTAGCATTGGCTACCCTTGGCTAAGTTAGCGTTGGCTACACTTGGCTAAGTTAGTGTTGGCTACACTTGGCTAAGTTAGCGTTGGCTACACTTGGCTAGTTAGAGTAGGCTACACTTGGCTATGTTAGTGTTGTCTACTATTGGCCATGTAAGTGTTTGCTACTCTTGACTAAGTTAGCATTGGCTACACTTGGCTAAGTTAGCGTTGGCTACACTTGGCTAAGTTAGCGTTGGCTACCTTGGCTAAGTTAGCGTTGGCTACACTTGGCTATGTTAGGTTGGCTACACTTGGCAAGTTAGCATTGGCTACCTTGGCTAAGTTAGCGTTGGCTACACTTGGCTAAGTTAGCGTTGGCTACACTTGGCTAAGTTAGTGTTGGCTACACTTGGCTAAGTTAGCATTGGCTACCCTTGGCTAAGTTAGCGTTGGCTACCTTGGCTAGTTAGGTTGGCTACACTTGGCTAAGTTAGTGTTGGCTACACTTGGCTAAGTTAGTTGGCTACTTGCTAGTTAGTTGGCTACACTTGGCTATGTTAGAGTTGGCTACACTTGGCTATGTTAGTGTTGTCTACTATTGGCCATGTAAGTGTTTGCTACTCTTGGCTAAGTTAGCGTTGGCTACACTTGGCTAAGTTAGT
This sequence comes from Muraenolepis orangiensis, assembly GCA_027704905.1. Classification (NCBI taxonomy): domain Eukaryota; kingdom Metazoa; phylum Chordata; class Actinopteri; order Gadiformes; family Muraenolepididae; genus Muraenolepis; species Muraenolepis orangiensis. Next base: position 133,735 of record JANIIK010000968.1, on the reverse strand, counting down.
GTTGGCTACACTTGGCTAAGTTAGCATTGGCTACCCTTGGCTAAGTTATCGTTGGCTACACTTGGCTAGTTAGGTTGGCTACACTTGGCTAGTTAGTGTTGGCTACACTTGGCCATGTAAGTGTTGGCTACTCTTGCTAAGTTAGCATTGGCTACACTTGGCTAAGTTAGCGTTGGCTACACTTGGCTATGTTAGAGTTGGCTACACTTGGCTATGTTAGTGTTGTCTACTATTGGCCATGTAAGTGTTTGCTACTCTTGACTAAGTTAGCATTGGCTACACTTGGCTAAGTTAGCGTTGCTACCTTGGCTAAGTTAGCGTTGGCTACACTTGGCTAAGTTAGCGTTGGCTACACTTGGCTAAGTTAGCGTTGGCTACACTTGGCTAAGTTAGAGTTGGCTACACTTGGCTATGTTAGTGTTGTCTACTATTGGCCATGTAAGTGTTTGCTACTCTTGACTAAGTTAGCATTGGCTACACTTGGCTAAGTTAGCATTGGCTACCCTTGGCTAAGTTAGCGTTGGCTACACTTGGCTAAGTTAGTGTTGGCTACACTTGGCTAAGTTAGCGTTGGCTACACTTGGCTATGTTAGAGTAGGCTACACTTGGCTATGTTAGTGTTGTCTACTATTGGCCATGTAAGTGTTTGCTACTCTTGACAAGTTTGCATTGGCTACTCTTGGCTAAGTTAGCATTTGCTACTCTTGGCTAAGCTAGCGTTGGCTACACTTGGCAATGTTAGCATTGGCTACCCTTGGCTAAGTTAGCGTTGGCTACACTTGGCTATGTTAGTGTTGTCTTCTATTGGCCATGTAAGTGTTTGCTACTCTTGACTAAGTTAGCATTGGCTACACTTGGCTAAGTTAGCGTTGCTACTCTTGGCTAAGTTAGCATTTGCTACTCTTGGCTAAGCTAGCGTTTGCTACTCTAGGCAAAGTTAGTGTTGGCTACACTTGGCTAAGTTAGCGTTGGCTACACTTGGCTATGTTAGAGTTGGCTACACTTGGCTATGTTAGTGTTGGCTACTATTGGCCATGTAAGTGTTTGCTACTCTTGACTAAGTTAGCATTGGCTACACTTGGCTAAGTTAGCGTTGCTACTCTTGGCTAAGTTAGCATTTGCTACTCTTGGCTAAGCTAGCGTTGGCTACACTTGGCAATGTTAGCATTGGCTACCCTTGGCTAAGTTAGCGTTGGCTACACTTGGCTAAGTTAGTGTTGGCTACACTTGGCTAAGTTAGCGTTGGCTACACTTGGCTAAGTTAGAGTAGGCTACACTTGGCTATGTTAGTGTTGTCTACTATTGGCCATGTAAGTGTTTGCTACTCTTGACTAAGTTAGCATTGGCTACACTTGGCTAAGTTAGTGTTGGCTACACTTGGCTAAGTTAGCGTTGGCTACACTTGGCAATGTTAGCATTGGCTACCCTTGGCTAAGTTATCGTTGGCTACACTTGGCTATGTTAGTGTTGGCTACACTTGGCTAAGTTAGCTTGGCTACCCTTGGCTAAGTTAGCGTTGGCTACACTTGGCTAAGTTAGTGTTGGCTACACTTGGCTAAGTTAGTGTTGGCTACACTTGGCAATGTTAGCATTGGCTACCCTTGGCTAAGTTATCGTTGGCTACACTTGGCTATGTTAGGGTTGGCTACACTTGGCAACGTTAGCATTGGCTACCCTTGGCTAAGTTAGCGTTGGCTACACTTGGCTAAGTTAGTGTTGGCTACACTTGGCTAAGTTAGAGTTGGCTACACTTGGCTATGTTAGAGTAGGCTACACTTGACTATGTTAGTGTTGTCTACTATTGGCCATGTAAGTGTTTGCTACTCTTGACTAAGTTAGCATTGGCTACACTTGGCTAAGTTAGCGTTGCTACTCTTGGCTAAGTTAGCATTTGCTACTCTTGGCTAAGCTAGCGTTTGCTACTCTAGGCAAAGTTAGTGTTGGCTACACTTGGCTAAGTTAGTGTTGGCTACACTTGGCAATGTTAGCATTGGCTACCTTGCTAAGTTACGTTGGCTACACTTGGCTAAGTTAGAGTTGGCTACACTTGGCTATGTTAGTGTTGTCTACTATTGGCCATGTAAGTGTTTGCTACTCTTGACTAAGTTAGCATTGGCTACACTTGGCTAAGTTAGCGTTGGCTACACTTGGCTATGTTAGAGTAGGCTACATTGGCTATGTTAGTGTTGTCTACTATTGGCCATGTAAGTGTTTGCTACTCTTGACTAAGTTAGCATTGGCTACACTTGGCTAAGTTAGTGTTGGCTACACTTGGCTAAGTTAGCGTTGGCTACCCTTGGCTAAGTTATCGTTGGCTACACTTGGCTATGTTAGTGTTGGCTACACTTGGCTAAGTTAGTGTTGGCTACACTTGGCTAAGTTAGTGTTGGCTACACTTGGCTAAGTTAGCGTTGCTACACTTGGCTAAGTTAGCGTTGGCTACACTTGGCTATGTTAGGGTTGGCTACACTTGGCAAGTTAGCATTGGCTACCCTTGGCTAGGTTAGCGTTGGCTACACTTGGCTAAGTTAGTGTTGGCTAACTTGGCTAAGTTAGAGTTGGCTACACTTGGCTATGTTAGAGTAGGCTACACTTGACTACGTTAGTGTTGTCTACTATTGGCCATGTAAGTGTTTGCTACTCTTGACTAAGTTAGCATTGGCTACACTTGGCTAAGTTAGCGTTGGCTACACTTGGCTAAGTTAGCATTGGCTACACTTGGCTAAGTTAGCGTTGCTACTTGGCCATGTAAGTGTTTGCTACTCTTGGCTAAGTTAGCATTGGCTACACTTGGCTAAGTTAGCGTTGGCTACACTTGGCTATGTTAGAGTAGGCTACACTTGGCTATGTTAGTGTTGTCTACTATTGGCCATGTAAGTGTTTGCTACTCTTGACTAAGTTAGCATTGGCTACACTTGGCTAAGTTAGCGTTGCTACTCTTGGCTAAGTTAGCATTTGCTACTCTTGGCTAAGCTAGCGTTGGCTACACTTGGCTATGTTAGAGTTGGCTACACTTGGCTATGTTAGTGTTGTCTTCTATTGGCCATGTAAGTGTTTGCTACTCTTGGCTAAGTTAGCGTTGGCTACACTTGGCTAAGTTAGCGTTGGCTACACTTGGCTATGTTAGAGTAGGCTACACTTGGCTATGTTAGTGTTGTCTACTATTGGCCATGTAAGTGTTTGCTACTCTTGACTAAGTTAGCATTGGCTACACTTGGCTAAGTTAGTGTTGGCTACACTTGGCTAAGTTAGCGTTGGCTACACTTGGCTATGTTAGTGTTGGCTACACTTGGCTAAGTTAGTGTTGGCTACACTTGGCTAAGTTAGTGTTGGCTACACTTGGCTAAGTTAGCGTTGGCTACCCTTGGCTAAGTTAGCGTTGGCTACACTTGGCTATGTTAGTGTTGGCTACACTTGGCTATGTTAGTGTTGGCTACACTTGGCTAAGTTAGTGTTGGCTACACTTGGCTAAGTTAGCGTTGGCTACCCTTGGCTAAGTTATCGTTGGCTACACTTGGCTATGTTAGTGTTGGCTACACTTGGCTAAGTTAGTGTTGGCTACACTTGGCTAATGTTAGCATTGGCTACCCTTGGCTAAGTTAGCGTTGGCTACACTTGGCTATGTTAGTGTTGTCTACTATTGGCCATGTAAGTGTTTGCTACTCTTGACTAAGTTAGCATTGGCTACACTTGGCTAAGTTAGTGTTGCTACTCTTGGCTAAGTTAGCATTTGCTACTCTTGGCTAAGCTAGCGTTGCTACTCTTGGCTAAGTTAGTGTTGGCTACACTTGGCTAAGTTAGCGTTGGCTACACTTGGCTAAGTTAGCGTTGGCTACACTTGGCTATGTTAGTGTTGGCTACACTTGGCTAAGTTAGTGTTGGCTACACTTGGCAATGTTAGCATTGGCTACCCTTGGCTAAGTTATCGTTGGCTACACTTGGCTATGTTAGGGTTGGCTACACTTGGCAACGTTAGCATTGGCTACCCTTGGCTAAGTTAGCGTTGGCTACACTTGGCTAAGTTAGTGTTGGCTACACTTGGCTAAGTTAGAGTTGGCTACACTTGGCTAAGTTAGAGTAGGCTACTATTGGCCATGTAAGTGTTTGCTACTCTTGCCTAAGTTAGCATTGGCTACACTTGGCTAAGTTAGCGTTGCTACTCTTGGCTAAGTTAGCATTTGCTACACTTGGCTATGTTAGTGTTGTCTACTATTGGCCATGTAAGTGTTTGCTACTCTTGACTAAGTTAGCATTGGCTACACTTGGCTAAGTTAGCGTTGGCTACACTTGGCTAAGTTAGTGTTGGCTACACTTGGCTATGTTAGCATTGGCTACCCTTGGCTAAGTTAGCGTTGGCTACACTTGGCTATGTTAGTGTTGGCTACACTTGGCAAGTTAGCATTGGCTACCCTTGGCTAAGTTAGCGTTGGCTACACTTGGCTAAGTTAGTGTTGGCTACACTTGGCTAAGTTAGTGTTGGCTACACTTGGCAATGTTAGCATTGGCTACCCTTGGCTAAGTTAGCGTTGGCTACACTTGGCTATGTTAGGTTGGCTACACTTGGCTAAGTTAGTTGCTACTATTGGCCATGTAAGTGTTTGCTACTCTTGGCTAAGTTAGCATTGGCTACACTTGGCTAAGTTAGCGTTGCTACTCTTGGCTAAGTTAGCTTTGCTACCTTGGCTAAGTTAGCGTTGGCTACACTTGGCTAAGTTAGAGTTGGCTACACTTGGCTATGTTAGTGTTGTCTACTATTGGCCATGTAAGTGTTTGCTACTCTTGACTAAGTTAGCATTGGCTACACTTGGCTAAGTTAGCGTTGCTACTCTTGGCTAAGTTAGCATTTGCTACTCTTGGCTAAGCTAGCGTTTGCTACTCTAGGCAAGTTAGTGTTGGCTACACTTGGCTAAGTTAGTGTTGGCTACACTTGGCAATGTTAGCATTGGCTACACTTGGCTAAGTTAGCGTTGGCTACACTTGGCTAAGTTAGAGTAGGCTACACTTGGCTATGTTAGTGTTGTCTACTATTGGCCATGTAAGTGTTTGCTACTCTTGACTAAGTTAGCATTGGCTACACTTGGCTAAGTTAGCGTTGGCTACACTTGGCTATGTTAGAGTAGGCTACACTTGGCTATGTTAGTGTTGTCTACTATTGGCCATGTAAGTGTTTGCTACTCTTGACTAAGTTAGCATTGGCTACACTTGGCTAAGTTAGTGTTGGCTACACTTGGCTAAGTTAGCGTTGGCTACCCTTGGCTAAGTTATCGTTGGCTACACTTGGCTATGTTAGTGTTGGCTACACTTGGCTAAGTTAGTGTTGGCTACACTTGGCTAAGTTAGTGTTGGCTACACTTGGCTAAGTTAGTGTTGGCTACACTTGGCTAAGTTAGCGTTGGCTACACTTGGCTATGTTAGTGTTGGCTACACTTGGCAAGTTAGCATTGGCTACCCTTGGCTAGTTAGCGTTGGCTACACTTGGCTAAGTTAGTGTTGGCTACACTTGGCTAAGTTAGAGTTGGCTACACTTGGCTATGTTAGAGTAGGCTACACTTGGCTACGTTAGTGTTGTCTACTATTGGCCATGTAAGTGTTTGCTACTCTTGACTAAGTTAGCATTGGCTACACTTGGCTAAGTTAGCGTTGCTACTCTTGGCTAAGTTAGCATTTGCTACTCTTGGCTAAGCTAGCGTTGGCTACACTTGGCTATGTTAGAGTTGGCTACACTTGGCTATGTTAGTGTTGTCTCTATTGGCCATGTAAGTGTTTGCTACTCTTGACTAAGTTAGCATTGGCTACACTTGGCTAAGTTAGCGTTGGCTACACTTGGCTATGTTAGAGTAGGCTACAATTGGCTATGTTAGTGTTGTCTACTATTGGCCATGTAAGTGTTTGCTACTCTTGACTAAGTTAGCATTGGCTACACTTGGCTAAGTTAGTGTTGGCTACACTTGGCTAAGTTAGCGTTGGCTACCCTTGGCTAAGTTATCGTTGGCTACACTTGGCTATGTTAGTGTTGGCTACACTTGGCTAAGTTAGTGTTGGCTACACTTGGCTAAGTTAGTGTTGGCTACACTTGGCTAAGTTAGCGTTGGCTACCCTTGGCTAAGTTAGCGTTGGCTACACTTGGCTATGTTAGTGTTGGCTACACTTGGCTATGTTAGTGTTGGCTACACTTGGCTAAGTTAGTGTTGGCTACACTTGGCTAAGTTAGCGTTGGCTACCCTTGGCTAAGTTAGCGTTGGCTACACTTGGCTATGTTAGTGTTGGCTACACTTGGCTAAGTTAGCGTTGGCTACACTTGGCTAAGTTAGCATTGGCTACTCTTGGCTAAGTTAGCGTTGGCTACTCTTGGCTAAGTTAGTGTTGGCTACACTTGGCTAAGTTAGCGTTGGCTACCCTTGGCTAAGTTAGTCGTTGGCTACACTTGGCTATGTTAGTGTTGGCTACACTTGGCTAAGTTAGTGTTGGCTACACTTGGCAATGTTAGCATTGGCTACCCTTGGCTAAGTTATCGTTGGCTACACTTGGCTATGTTAGGGTTGGCTACACTTGGCAACGTTAGCATTGGCTACCCTTGGCTAAGTTAGCGTTGGCTACACTTGGCTAAGTTAGTGTTGGCTACACTTGGCTAAGTTAGAGTTGGCTACACTTGGCTAAGTTAGAGGAGGCTACTATTGGCCATGTAAGTGTTTGCTACTCTTGCCTAAGTTAGCATTGGATACACTTGGCTAAGTTAGCGTTGCTACTCTTGGCTAAGTTAGCATGTTGGCTACTCTTGGCTAAGTTAGCGTTGGCTACACTTGGCTAATGTTAGAGTTGGCTACACTTGGCTATGTTAGTGTTGTCTTCTATTGGCCATGTAAGTGTTTGCTACTCTTGACTAAGTTAGCATTGGCTACTCTTGGCTAAGTTAGCATTTGCTACTCTTGGCTAAGCTAGCGTTGGCTACACTTGGCAATGTTAGCATTGGCTACCCTTGGCTAAGTTAGCGTTGGCTACACTTGGCTATGTTAGTGTTGTCTTCTATTGGCCATGTAAGTGTTTGCTACTCTTGACTAAGTTAGCATTGGCTACACTTGGCTAAGTTAGCGTTGCTACTCTTGGCTAAGTTAGCATTTGCTACTCTTGGCTAAGTTAGCGTTGGCTACACTTGGCTAAGTTAGTGTTGGCTACACTTGGCTAGTTAGTGTTGTCTACTATTGGCCATGTAAGTGTTTGCTACTCTTGACTAAGTTAGCATTGGCTACACTTGGCTAAGTTAGCGTTGCTACTCTTGGCTAAGTTAGCATTTGCTACTCTTGGCTAAGTTAGCGTTTGCTACTCTTGGCTAAGTTAGTGTTGGCTACACTTGGCTAAGTTAGCGTTGGCTACACTTGGCTAAGTTAGCATTGGCTACCCTTGGCTAAGTTAGCGTTGGCTACACTTGGCTAAGTTAGTGTTGGCTACACTTGGCTAAGTTAGCGTTGGCTACACTTGGCTATGTTAGAGTAGGCTACACTTGGCTATGTTAGTGTTGTCTACTATTGGCCATGTAAGTGTTTGCTACTCTTGACTAAGTTAGCATTGGCTACACTTGGCTAAGTTAGCGTTGCTACTCTTGGCTAAGTTAGCATTTGCTACTCTTGGCTAAGCTAGCGTTTGCTACTCTTGGCTAAGTTAGTGTTGGCTACACTTGGCTAAGTTAGCGTTGGCTACACTTGGCTATGTTAGAGTAGGCTACACTTGGCTATGTTAGTGTTGTCTACTATTGGCCATGTAAGTGTTTGCTACTCTTGACTAAGTTAGCATTGGCTACACTTGGCTAAGTTAGCGTTGCTACTCTTGGCTAAGTTAGCATTTGCTACTCTTGGCTAAGTTAGCGTTGGCTACACTTGGCAATGTTAGCGTTGGCTACACTTGGCTAAGTTAGCGTTGGCTACACTTGGCTAATGTTAGTTGGCTACCTTGGCTAGTTATGTTGCTACACTTGGCTAAGTTAGTGTTGGCTACACTTGGCTAAGTTAGCGTTGGCTACACTTGGCTAAGTTAGTGTTGGCTACTCTTGGCTAAGTTAGCATTGGCTACACTTGGCTAAGTTAGCTTGCTACCTTGGCTAAGTTAGTTGCTACTTGGCTAAGTTAGCGTTGGCTACACTTGGCTAAGTTAGCGTTGGCTACCTTGGCTAAGTTAGCATTGGCTACACTTGGCTAAGTTAGCGTTGGCTACACTTGGCTAGTTAGTTGCTACCTTGCAGTTAGTTGCTACCTTGGCAGTAGTTGCTACCTGTAAGTTAGTTGGCTACACTTGGCTAAGTTAGCGTTGGCTACACTTGGCTATGTTAGAGTAGGCTACACTTGGCTATGTTAGTGTTGTCTACTATTGGCCATGTAAGTGTTTGCTACTCTTGACTAAGTTAGCATTGGCTACACTTGGCTAAGTTAGCGTTGGCTACACTTGGCTATGTTAGAGTTGGCTACACTTGGCTATGTTAGTGTTGTCTACTATTGGCCATGTAAGTGTTTGCTACTCTTGACTAAGTTAGCATTGGCTACACTTGGCTAAGTTAGTGTTGGCTACACTTGGCTAAGTTAGCGTTGGCTACCCTTGGCTAAGTTATCGTTGGCTACACTTGGCTATGTTAGTGTTGGCTACACTTGGCTAAGTTAGTGTTGGCTACACTTGGCTAAGTTAGTGTTGGCTACACTTGGCTAAGTTAGCGTTGGCTACCCTTGGCTAAGTTATCGTTGGCTACACTTGGCTATGTTAGTGTTGGCTACACTTGGCTATGTTAGTGTTGGCTACACTTGGCTAAGTTAGCGTTGGCTACACTTGGCTAAGTTAGCGTTGGCTACACTTGGCTATGTTAGTGTTGGCTACACTTGGCTATGTTAGCGTTGGCTACACTTGGCTAAGTTAGTGTTGGCTACACTTGGCTAAGTTAGCATTTGCTACTCTTGGCTAAGTTAGCGTTTGCTACTCTTGGCTAAGTTAGTGTTGGCTACACTTGGCTAAGTTAGCGTTGGCTACCCTTGGCTAAGTTATCGTTGGCTACACTTGGCTATGTTAGTGTTGGCTACACTTGGCTAAGTTAGTGTTGGCTACACTTGGCAATGTTAGCATTGGCTACCCTTGGCTAAGTTATCGTTGGCTACACTTGGCTATGTTAGGGTTGGCTACACTTGGCAACGTTAGCATTGGCTACCCTTGGCTAAGTTAGCGTTGGCTACACTTGGCTAAGTTAGTGTTGGCTACACTTGGCTAAGTTAGAGTTGGCTACACTTGGCTAAGTTAGAGTAGGCTACTATTGGCCATGTAAGTGTTTGCTACTCTTGCCTAAGTTAGCATTGGATACACTTGGCTAAGTTAGCGTTGCTACTCTTGGCTAAGTTAGCATTTGCTACTCTTGGCTAAGTTAGCGTTGGCTACACTTGGCTATGTTAGAGTGGCTACACTTGGCTATGTTAGTGTTGTCTTCTATTGGCCATGTAAGTGTTTGCTACTCTTGACTAAGTTAGCATTGGCTACTCTTGGCTAAGTTAGCATTTGCTACTCTTGGCTAAGCTAGCGTTGGCTACACTTGGCAATGTTAGCATTGGCTACCCTTGGCTAAGTTAGCGTTGGCTACACTTGGCTATGTTAGTGTTGTCTACTATTGGCCATGTAAGTGTTTGCTACTCTTGACTAAGTTAGCATTGGCTACACTTGGCTAAGTTAGCGTTGGCTACTCTTGGCTAAGTTAGCTTTGGCTACACTTGGCTAAGTTAGCGTTGGCTACACTTGGCTATGTTAGGTTGGCTACACTTGGCTATGTTAGTGTTGTCTACTATTGGCCATGTAAGTGTTTGCTACTCTTGACTAAGTTAGCATTGGCTACACTTGGCTAAGTTAGCGTTGCTACTCTTGGCTAAGTTAGCATTTGCTACTCTTGGCTAAGCTAGCGTTTGCTACTCTTGGCTAAGTTAGTGTTGGCTACACTTGGCTAAGTTAGTGTTGGCTACACTTGGCAATGTTAGCATTGGCTACCCTTGGCTAAGTTAGCGTTGGCTACACTTGGCTAAGTTAGTGTTGGCTACACTTGGCTAAGTTAGCGTTGGCTACACTTGGCTATGTTAGAGTAGGCTACACTTGGCTATGTTAGTGTTGTCTACTATTGGCCATGTAAGTGTTTGCTACTCTTGACTAAGTTAGCATTGGCTACACTTGGCTAAGTTAGCGTTGCTACTCTTGGCTAAGTTAGCATTTGCTACTCTTGGCTAAGCTAGCGTTGGCTACACTTGGCTAAGTTAGTGTTGGCTACACTTGGCTAAGTTAGCGTTGGCTACACTTGGCTATGTTAGAGTTGGCTACACTTGGCTATGTTAGTGTTGTCTACTATTGGCCATGTAAGTGTTTGCTACTCTTGCTAAGTTAGCATTGGCTACACTTGGCTAAGTTAGCGTTGGCTACTCTTGGCTAAGTTAGCATTTGCTACTCTTGGCTAAGTTAGCGTTGGCTACACTTGGCTATGTTAGTGTTGGCTACATTGGCTAAGTTGTTGCTACACTGCTAGTTAGTTGGCTACACTTGGCTAAGTTAGCGTTGCTACTCTTGGCTAAGTTAGTGTTGGCTACACTTGGCTAAGTTAGCGTTGGCTACACTTGGCTAAGTTAGCAGTTGGCTACACTTGGCTAAGTTAGCGTTGGCTACACTTGGCTAAGTTAGCGTTGGCTACACTTGGCTAAGTTAGCGTTGGCTACACTTGGCTAAGTTAGCGTTGGCTACACTTGGCTATGTTAGTGTTGGCTACACTTGGCTAAGTTAGCATTGGCTACACTTGGCTAAGTTAGCGTTGGCTACTCTTGGCTAAGTTAGCTTTGCTACTCTTGGCTAAGTTAGCGTTGGCTACACTTGGCTAAGTTAGCGTTGGCCACTTGGCTAAGTTAGCATTGGCTACACTTGGCTAAGTTAGCGTTGGCTACACTTGGCTATGTTAGAGTAGGCTACACTTGGCTATGTTAGTGTTGTCTACTATTGGCCATGTAAGTGTTTGCTACTCTTGACTAAGTTAGCATTGGCTACACTTGGCTAAGTTAGCGTTGGCTACACTTGGCTATGTTAGAGTAGGCTACAATTGGCTATGTTAGTGTTGTCTACTATTGGCCATGTAAGTGTTTGCTACTCTTGACTAAGTTAGCATTGGCTACACTTGGCTAAGTTAGTGTTGGCTACACTTGGCTAAGTTAGCGTTGGCTACCTTGGCTAAGTTATCGTTGGCTACACTTGGCTATGTTAGTGTTGGCTACACTTGGCTAAGTTAGTGTTGGCTACACTTGGCTAAGTTAGTGTTGGCTACACTTGGCTAAGTTAGCGTTGGCTACCCTTGGCTAAGTTATCGTTGGCTACACTTGGCTATGTTAGTGTTGGCTACACTTGGCTAAGTTAGTGTTGGCTACACTTGGCTAAGTTAGTGTTGGCTACACTTGGCTAAGTTAGCGTTGGCTACCCTTGGCTAAGTTAGCGTTGGCTACACTTGGCTAAGTTAGTGTTGGCTACACTTGGCTAAGTTAGTGTTGGCTACACTTGGCTAAGTTAGCATTGGCTACCCTTGGCTAAGTTAGCGTTGGCTACACTTGGCTATGTTAGTGTTGTCTACTATTGGCCATGTAAGTGTTTGCTACTCTTGACTAAGTTAGCATTGGCTACACTTGGCTAAGTTAGCGTTGCTACTCTTGGCTAAGTTAGCATTTGCTACTCTTGGCTAAGCTAGCGTTTGCTACTCTTGGCAAAGTTAGTGTTGGCTACACTTGGCTAAGTTAGCGTTGGCTACACTTGGCTAAGTTAGCGTTGGCTACACTTGGCTATGTTAGTGTTGGCTACACTTGGCTAAGTTAGTGTTGGCTACACTTGGCAATGTTAGCATTGGCTACCCTTGGCTAAGTTATCGTTGGCTACACTTGGCTATGTTAGGGTTGGCTACACTTGGCAACGTTAGCATTGGCTACCCTTGGCTAAGTTAGCGTTGGCTACACTTGGCTAAGTTAGTGTTGGCTACACTTGGCTAAGTTAGAGTTGGCTACACTTGGCTAAGTTAGAGGAGGCTACTATTGGCCATGTAAGTGTTTGCTACTCTTGCCTAAGTTAGCATTGGATACACTTGGCTAAGTTAGCGTTGCTACTCTTGGCTAAGTTAGCATTTGCTACTCTTGGCTATGTCTAGTGTTGGCTACACTTGGCAATGTTAGTGTTGGCTACACTTGGCTAAGTTAGCGTTGGCTACACTTGGCTAAGTTAGTGTTGGCTACACTTGGCTAAGTTAGTGTTGGCTACACTTGGCAATGTTAGCATTGGCTACCCTTGGCTAAGTTAGCGTTGGCTACACTTGGCTAAGTTAGGTTGGCTACACTTGGCTAAGTTAGCATTGGCTACCCTTGGCTAAGTTAGCGTTGGCTACACTTGGCTAAGTTAGTGTTGGCTACACTTGGCTAAGTTAGTGTTGGCTACACTTGGCTAAGTTAGCATTGGCTACACTTGGCTAAGTTATCGTTGGCTACACTTGGCTATGTTAGTGTTGGCTACACTTGGCAACGTTAGCATTGGCTACCCTTGGCTAAGTTAGCGTTGGCTACACTTGGCTAAGTTAGTGTTGGCTACACTTGGCTAAGTTAGCGTTGGCTACACTTGGCTATGTTAGAGTAGGCTACACTTGGCTATGTTAGTGTTGTCTACTATTGGCCATGTAAGTGTTTGCTACTCTTGACTAAGTTAGCATTGGCTACACTTGCTAAGTTAGCGTTGCTACTCTTGGCTAAGTTAGCATTTGCTACTCTTGGCTAAGCTAGCGTTGCTACTCTGGCAAGTTAGTGTTGGCTACACTTGGCTAAGTTAGTGTTGGCTACACTTGGCTAAGTTAGCATTGGCTACACTTGGCTAAGTTAGCGTTGGCTACACTTGGCTAAGTTAGAGTAGGCTACACTTGGCTATGTTAGTGTTGTCTACTATTGGCCATGTAAGTGTTTGCTACTCTTGACTAAGTTAGCATTGGCTACACTTGGCTAAGTTAGCGTTGGCTACACTTGGCTATGTTAGAGTAGGCTACACTTGGCTATGTTAGTGTTGGCTACTATTGGCCATGTAAGTGTTTGCTACTCTTGACTAAGTTAGCATTGGCTACACTTGGCTAAGTTAGTGTTGGCTACACTTGGCTAAGTTAGCGTTGGCTACCCTTGGCTAAGTTATCGTTGGCTACACTTGGCTATGTTAGTGTTGGCTACACTTGGCTAAGTTAGTGTTGGCTACACTTGGCTAAGTTAGCGTTGGCTACACTTGGCTAAGTTAGCGTTGGCTACACTTGGCTAAGTTAGCATTGGCTACCCTTGGCTAAGTTAGCGTTGGCTACACTTGGCTAAGTTAGCGTTGGCTACACTTGGCTAAGTTAGCGTTGGCTACACTTGGCTATGTTAGAGTTGGCTACACTTGGCTAAGTTAGTGTTGTCTACTATTGGCCATGTAAGTGTTTGCTACTCTTGACTAAGTTAGCATTGGCTACACTTGGCTAAGTTAGCGTTGCTACTCTTGGCTAAGTTAGCATTTGCTACTCTTGGCTAAGCTAGCGTTGGCTACACTTGGCTATGTTAGAGTTGGCTACACTTGGCTATGTTAGTGTTGTCTTCTATTGGCCATGTAAGTGTTTGCTACTCTTGACTAAGTTAGCATTGGCTACACTTGGCTAAGTTAGCGTTGGCTACACTTGGCTATGTTAGAGTAGGCTACAATTGGCTATGTTAGTGTTGTCTACTATTGGCCATGTAAGTGTTTGCTACTCTTGACTAAGTTAGCATTGGCTACACTTGGCTAAGTTAGTGTTGGCTACACTTGGCTAAGTTAGCGTTGGCTACCCTTGGCTAAGTTATCGTTGGCTACACTTGGCTATGTTAGTGTTGGCTACACTTGGCTAAGTTAGTGTTGGCTACACTTGGCTAAGTTAGTGTTGGCTACACTTGGCTAAGTTAGCGTTGGCTACCCTTGGCTAAGTTATCGTTGGCTACACTTGGCTATGTTAGTGTTGGCTACACTTGGCTATGTTAGTGTTGGCTACACTTGGCTAAGTTAGTGTTGGCTACACTTGGCTAAGTTAGCGTTGGCTACCCTTGGCTAAGTTATCGTTGGCTACACTTGGCTATGTTAGTGTTGGCTACACTTGGCTAAGTTAGTGTTGGCTACACTTGGCTAAGTTAGCATTGGCTACCCTTGGCTAAGTTAGCGTTGGCTACACTTGGCTATGTTAGTGTTGTCTACTATTGGCCATGTAAGTGTTTGCTACTCTTGACTAAGTTAGCATTGGCTACACTTGGCTAAGTTAGCGTTGCTACTCTTGGCTAAGTTAGCATTTGCTACTCTTGGCTAAGCTAGCGTTGGCTACTCTTGGCAAGTTAGTGTTGGCTACACTTGGCTAAGTTAGCGTTGGCTACCCTTGGCTAAGTTATCGTTGGCTACACTTGGCTATGTTAGTGTTGGCTACACTTGGCTAAGTTAGTGTTGGCTACACTTGGCAATGTTAGCATTGGCTACCCTTGGCTAAGTTATCGTTGGCTACACTTGGCTATGTTAGGGTTGGCTACACTTGGCAACGTTAGCATTGGCTACCCTTGGCTAAGTTAGCGTTGGCTACACTTGGCTAAGTTAGTGTTGGCTACACTTGGCTAAGTTAGAGTTGGCTACACTTGGCTAAGTTAGAGTTGGCTACTATTGGCCATGTAAGTGTTTGCTACTCTTGCCTAAGTTAGCATTGGATACACTTGGCTAAGTTAGCGTTGCTACTCTTGGCTAAGTTAGCATTTGCTACACTTGGCTATGTTAGTGTTGGCTACACTTGGCCATGTTAGTGTTGGCTACTCTTGGCTAAGTTAGCATTGGCTACACTTGGCTAAGTTAGTGTTGGCTACACTTGGCTAAGTTAGTGTTGGCTACACTTGGCTATGTTAGCATTGGCTACTCTTGGCTAAGTTAGTCGTTGGCTACACTTGGCTATGTTAGTGTTGGCTACACTTGGCTAAGTTAGCATTGGCTACCCTTGGCTAAGTTAGCGTTGGCTACACTTGGCTAAGTTAGTGTTGGCTACACTTGGCTAAGTTAGTGTTGGCTACACTTGGCAATGTTAGCATTGGCTACCCTTGGCTAAGTTATCGTTGGCTACACTTGGCTATGTTAGGGTTGGCTACACTTGGCAACGTTAGCATTGGCTACCCTTGGCTAGGTTAGCGTTGGCTACACTTGGCTAAGTTAGTGTTGGCTAACTTGGCTAAGTTAGAGTTGGCTACACTTGGCTATGTTAGAGTAGGCTACACTTGACTATGTTAGTGTTGTCTACTATTGGCCATGTAAGTGTTTGCTACTCTTGACTAAGTTAGCATTGGCTACACTTGAATAAGTTAGCGTTGCTACTCTTGGCTAAGTTAGCATTTGCTACTCTTGGCTAAGCTAGCGTTTGCTACTCTAGGCAAAGTTAGTGTTGGCTACACTTGGCTAAGTTAGTGTTGGCTACACTTGGCTAAGTTAGCGTTGGCTACACTTGGCTAAGTTAGCGTTGGCTACACTTGGCTATGTTAGTGTTGGCTACACTTGGCTAGTTAGTGTTGGCTACACTTGGCTAGTTAGGTTTGCTACTCTTGGCTAAGTTAGCATTGGCTACACTTGGCTAAGTTAGCGTTGGCTACACTTGGCTATGTTAGAGTTGGCTACACTTGGCTATGTTAGTGTTGTCTACTATTGGCCATGTAAGTGTTTGCTACTCTTGACTAAGTTAGCATTGGCTACACTTGGCTAAGTTAGCGTTGGCTACACTTGGCTAAGTTAGCGTTGGCTACTCTTGGCTAAGTTAGCGTTGGCTACACTTGGCTAAGTTAGTGTTGGCTACACTTGGCTAAGTTAGTGTTGGCTACACTTGGCTAAGTTAGTGTTGGCTACACTTGGCTAAGTTAGCGTTGGCTACACTTGGCTAAGTTAGCGTTGGCTACACTTGGCTATGTTAGTGTTGGCTACACTTGGCTAAGTTAGCATTGGCTACCCTTGGCTAAGTTAGCGTTGGCTACACTTGGCTAAGTTAGTGTTGGCTACACTTGGCTAAGTTAGCGTTGGCTACACTTGGCTATGTTAGAGTAGGCTACACTTGGCTATGTTAGTGTTGTCTACTATTGGCCATGTAAGTGTTTGCTACTCTTGACTAAGTTAGCATTGGCTACACTTGGCTAAGTTAGCGTTGCTACTTGTTCAGGTTATGACCGATATAATGAATCACTCTTGACGACGTTCTTTAACTCCAGAGGTTGGTATTTATTTAGCTCCTTAGCTTCGGCTGACATGCGTACACCCGTCTCGTAGCATACCTGGAATGCTTTACTTCCGGGGCATAGCGCCGCTCAATACCGTCTGGTCTTAAAGACACACACACACAATTGTACCTGCAGTACATTCATTACATGACATCTCCCCTCCTTCGAGTCAGAGACAGTGTATACTGGTGAATATTAAATTAGTGCAGTGTCCTATCAAACATGCCAATAACATGGACTCTTAGCAGTGCAAGAAAATACTGTAAACATAATATCAATCAGTTTCCTTCTGTTCAAATGAACCAACAATAGAAAATAGAAAAGTGCCATTAATCAAAGTGCTATGATAACAAAACAATAATTCCCTTCCCCCTGGTCTTTTTTTTTTTTTTTTTTTAACAGAGAAAGGTACAGTAAGGCACAGTAGAACATAAACCAACAATGTTATTATTATTATTTTTTTTTTAACTGAGGTTATGGGGTAGACTACCCAGTCACCTCTATAGCTGCCGGAGGGTATTCTGCTCCATTGAGGCAAGCTATATGTTATTAACACACAAAGTCTTTGAACTTCACAGGTGGACGGATGACTCTGCCCCTGGAAGTCACCTGGGCTGGTTCTGGAAGACGATTCGCAGGCTCTGCCGGGACAGTCTCACGAACAGGGGAAACTCTAGCAGGTGACTCGGCCCCTCTGACAGGTGAACTTGGGGGTGTAAGCTGGGGTGGTGATGGTTGCTCGCTCACCTGCGTGTCCTCTGCCTCACCAGGAAGGAATGTTGGTCGTAGGTGGCGCCTGTTTCTCCGCAGGATCCCGTGGTCAGTCTGGATCAGATAGGACCTCGGAGCTGGGTGTGGCTGTTGAACGGTCGCTGCTGTCGTCCAGCCGGACTCACCGTCAAGTTTCACTGCCACGCTCTGCCCTGGGTCGAGAGGTGGAAGTGCTCTGGCACCGTAGCGTCGGTTGTAGGCATGCCTGTAGCTCCTCTTCGCCTTGGCATCAGCGTCACGCACCTTTGTGAAGTTGGGCCACTTAGGCACCAGGATTTTATCGACTGTAGGCACCGTCGTCTTGATCTGGCGGCCCATCATCAGCTGCGCAGGACTGGCACCCGTAGCTTGTATTGGTGTAGCTCTGTAACTCATGAGAGCCAGAAACGGATCATCCTGCCGCAGAATCTTCTTTGCTGTCTGCACCGCTCTCTCAGCAGCACCGTTGGCTTGAGGATAGTGGGGACTAGAGGTGATGTGTGTAAAATCATAGTTTACAGTGAAACTTTCAAACATTTTGCTCGTGAACTGTTTGGCATTGTCAGTGTGAAGCTCATCTGGACAACCCCACCTGGCGAAGATATTCTTCAGACGAGCAATTGTGGTCTCACTCTTCATGTCTGGTAGATGAGCTATTTCTATGTAGCGAGAATATAGTCAACAACTACCAAGTAGTTTTCTTTCTCATACTCACAGATGTCTGCACCGATCGTCTGCCAGGGCCTCTGTGGTAGTGGCGTTGTAATCAGAGGCTCCTTCCTCTGCGTAGGTCTGACTTGCAAGCACTCAGGACATTTCGTCACCAGTTCTTGGATCTCTTTCTCCAGCCCGGGCCACCACACACTCATGCGTGCCCGCTCTCTGCACTTGGTGATGCCCTGGTGTCCGTCATGCAACCGGTTGAGTATCTCTTTCCTCATACTGTGAGGAATCACGATGCGGTCTCCGTACAGCACAAGACCCTTTGATGTTGACAGGCTGTTACTGCAGTGGTGATATGCTTTGCCTTGTGCTGGTACACTGCTCACGTACTTCGGCCATCCCTCTGTGATCAATCTGCTCACCACCAGCAGGTCGTAGTCCACTCTCGTCTCCTGCTTGATCCGTTCCAGTTTGGATGGTGACGCTGGCCACGCTGCGTGAGCTGCATCTTCAAACACTGAAACCTCACAGGCTAGTTCTGACACCTCACTCAGGATTACAGATAATGGCTGTCTGGAAAGTGTGTCAGCTACTGTCAGTGTTTTCCCCGGCACGTACTCTGCAATGGGGTTGTACTTCATCATACGCATCAGCAATCGCTGGCACCTCAGGGGAACCCTATCGAGGTCCTTGTTGTTGATCAGAGGGACCAGCGGTTTGTGGTCTGTATGGACCGTGAAGCTGTCCAGGCCATAAAGGTAAGTGGAAAATCTTTCACAGGCCCAAACAGCAGCTAGACACTCTTTCTCTATTTGCGCGTAGCGCTTCTCAGCATCAGTTAGTGTTCTTGAACAGAATGCTACTGGTTTCAGTCCATCCGAGTGTCTCTGTAGCAGTACACTGCCTAGCCCGTAACTGCTTGCATCTGCACTCACTACTGTAGGTTTATTTACATCGTAGAATGCCAGTGTAGGTGCGGTGGAGAGGAGTTGCTTCACCTTGTTGAATGCGTTGTCTTGTGCTGCGTCCCAGGTCCACATGGCCTCGCACTTCAGCAGGTCGTTGAGTGGTTTTATCACTTCTGATAAGTTAGGCAGGAAGCGCCCGAGATAATGGACCATGCCTAGGAACCTTCTTAAGCCTGGCACGTCACTTGGTGGCTGTAGCTCTGTGATGGCGCTTACTTTTGAGGGGTCAGGCTGGATGCCCTCACTGTCGATTCGATGCCCCAAGTAGCTCAGCTGCTTTTGGCGCAGGAAGCACTTCTCGTCATTGAGCTTTAGACCTGCGCTCTTCAGGATACGCAGAACATTTTGGAGTCTCTCCTCGTGCTCCTCATCATCTCTACCATGGACAAGAATGTCGTCCATGTACACCTCTACTCCCTCTTGGCCTCTGAACAGCACTGACATTTCTCTCTGAAAGATCTCCGGTGCACTGGAGATCCCGAAAGGAAGTCGCTTGAAAAAGAATCTACCCACTGGGGTGATGAACGTGGTCAGTTTAGCTGTTTCCCTCTCTAGTGGAATTTGCCAGAAGCCGCTTGCCGCGTCGAGCAGGGAGAACACTCGAGACTCTGCCAGCTTTGGCAATATGTCATCTATGGTGGGTAGAACAAATCTC
The DNA here is from genome assembly GCA_027704905.1 of Muraenolepis orangiensis. Classification (NCBI taxonomy): domain Eukaryota; kingdom Metazoa; phylum Chordata; class Actinopteri; order Gadiformes; family Muraenolepididae; genus Muraenolepis; species Muraenolepis orangiensis. The sequence continues at coordinate 114,413 of JANIIK010000968.1, read as the reverse complement.
TCCCTCTTCACAGCCGTGTTTAGTCGTTTTAGATCAACACAGATCCTCACCGCACCGCTTTTCTTGGGAACTGGAACTATGGGAGCGCACCACTCTGTTGGCTCTGTGATCTCCTCTATGACGCCGCACTTGAGCATTCTTTCCAGCTCTATCTTGACTTTGGGAAGCAGGGGAGCAGACACTCTCCTCGCTGCGCTAATGCTGTATGGGACAGCATCTTCCCGCAGGCATATTTTCACCGGTTTTATTTTTAAGAGGCCCAGATCTGCCCCGAATGTGCTCTGTACCTCCTCCACTCTCTTCACCAGTCCCATTGCCACTGCAACATTACGGCCCAACAGGTTGCTGCCATTAGCTGTCTTGATCACATGGACGTTGAACTTATATTGCTGGCCTCTGTACTTGGTTATGGTAGTGAACAGTCCTAGACATTGAAGCTTACCTCCGGGGCTGTCAAAAGCTGTGTAGTCACTGGATAACTGGGGCAGGTGTTTGAGCTGATGATAGGTGTCATCTGAAATCACACTGGCATCTGCACCAGTGTCAATTTTGAAGGTGACAGGAGTGTTACAGACGTTCAGTTTAACAGTCCATGGCCTACTGGAATCTGTCACGTAGAGGTATTTTGTTTTTATCTCACCAATGAAGTGTCCGTCACTGTAATTGTCATCCTGCTGCTCCATTGTTGTCAGCTCATTCACTCTTGCAGAGCGGCACACGACGGCGAAGTGCCCAATCTTCTGGCAGTTTCTGCATTTTGCCTGCCTGGCTGCACACTGTACGTTGTTCGGGTGGTCCCTTCCACACCTGAAGCACTTCGTTTCTGTAGCACCCCCATCGCGATGCCCTGCTGCCTGGAAGCCGCCGCTGCCTCGTGTCCTTCCCCGTCCTCTGTGTTGTTGGAAAGGCGCAGCGCGCGCATTGTGTCTGACCTCACTCAGGAATGTTGCATCTCCGCAGTTACAACTGTGTGCGACTTCACTCAGAAATGCTGCATCTCCCGAGCCAGCTTTAGACTGTTGGCTAATTTGCCCTTTTATCTGCTCAGACTGTCTCACCATCTCAACTGCCTTCTCCAGCGTTAGATCTGCCATCAACTGTAGTTTCTCTGACATCTCTTTATCCAGGATTCCGATCACCAGCTTATCCCGAAGATTTTCAATCTTCACTGGACCAAACCGACAGGTCTCGGCCAGCTCGTAGAGCGTCCGGATGTATTCCTCTGTAGACTCGCCTCTCTTTTGCGAGCGGAGGTAAAAACGAGCTCGTTCGTGGATAATGTTCACTTTCGGAATAAAGTACATATTCAGCTTGTCCAACACAGTCTTGTAGTCGTCATTGTCCTCCCCTACCTCGAAAAGCAGCGTGTTGAAAACTTGCTCAGCCTCTTTGCCGAGCGCATATAGCAACGTGCTAACCTGCACGGCTCCATCCTCCAGGTTTAGCTTCGTGGCTAGCCGGTAGCGCTGGAACCGTTGCCTCCACTCCGGCCACAGTTGTGGGCGAGTGAAATCAAAGTTGTCGGGAGGGTTAAACTTAGCCATCTTCACCGTTTAACTTCTGACACCATGTTCAGGTTATGACCGATATAATGAATCACTCTTGACGACGTTCTTTAACTCCAGAGGTTGGTATTTATTTAGCTCCTTAGCTTCGGCTGACATGCGTACACCCGTCTCGTAGCATACCTGGAATGCTTTACTTCCGGGGCATAGCGCCGCTCAATACCGTCTGGTCTTAAAGACACACACACACAATTGTACCTGCAGTACATTCATTACATGACACTACTCTTGGCTAAGCTAGCGTTGGCTACACTTGGCTATGTTAGAGTAGGCTACACTTGGCTATGTTAGTGTTGTCTTCTATTGGCCATGTAAGTGTTTGCTACTCTTGACTAAGTTAGCATTGGCTACACTTGGCTAAGTTAGCGTTGGCTACACTTGGCTATGTTAGAGTAGGCTACAATTGGCTATGTTAGTGTTGTCTACTATTGGCCATGTAAGTGTTTGCTACTCTTGACTAAGTTAGCATTGGCTACACTTGGCTAAGTTAGTGTTGGCTACACTTGGCTAAGTTAGCGTTGGCTACCCTTGGCTAAGTTATCGTTGGCTACACTTGGCTATGTTAGTGTTGGCTGCACTTGACTAAGTTAGTGTTGGCTACACTTGGCTAAGTTAGTGTTGGCTACACTTGGCTAATGTAGCGTTTGCTACTCTTGGCTAAGTTAGCGTTGGCTACACTTGGCTAAGTTAGCGTTGCTACTCTTGGCTAAGTTAGCATTGGCTACTCTTGGCTAAGTTAGCGTTGGCTACCCTTGGCTAAGTTAGCATGTTGGCTACTCTTGGCTAAGTTAGCGTTGGCTACACTTGGCAATGTTAGCATTGGCTACCTTGGCTAAGTTAGCGTTGGCTACACTTGGCTATGTTAGTGTTGTCTTCTATTGGCCATGTAAGTGTTTGCTACTCTTGACTAAGTTAGCATTGGCTACACTTGGCTAAGTTAGCGTTGCTACTCTTGGCTAAGTTAGCATTTGCTACTCTTGGCTAAGCTAGCGTTTGCTACTCTAGGCAAAGTTAGTGTTGGCTACACTTGGCTAAGTTAGCGTTGGCTACCCTTGGCTAAGTTATCGTTGGCTACACTTGGCTATGTTAGTGTTGGCTACACTTGGCTAAGTTAGTGTTGGCTACACTTGGCAATGTTAGCATTGGCTACCCTTGGCTAAGTTATCGTTGGCTACACTTGGCTATGTTAGGGTTGGCTACACTTGGCAACGTTAGCATTGGCTACCCTTGGCTAGGTTAGCGTTGGCTACACTTGGCTAAGTTAGTGTTGGCTACACTTGGCTATGTTAGAGTAGGCTACACTTGGCTACGTTAGTGTTGTCTACTATTGGCCATGTAAGTGTTTGCTACTCTTGCCTAAGTTAGCATTGGATACACTTGGCTAAGTTAGCGTTGCTACTCTTGGCTAAGTTAGCATTTGCTACTCTTGGCTAAGTTAGCGTTGGCTACACTTGGCTATGTTAGAGTAGGCTACACTTGGTTATGTTAGTGTTGTCTTCTATTTGCCATGTAAGTGTTTGCTACTCTTGACAAAGTTTGCATTGGCTACTCTTGGCTAAGTTAGCATTTGCTACTCTTGGCTAAGCTAGCGTTGGCTACACTTGGCAATGTTAGCATTGGCTACCCTTGGCTATGTTAGCGTTGGCTACACTTGGCTATGTTAGTGTTGTCTTCTATTGGCCATGTAAGTGTTTGCTACTCTTGACTAAGTTAGCATTGGCTACACTTGGCTAAGTTAGCGTTGCTACTCTTGGCTAAGTTAGCATTTGCTACCCTTGGCTAAGTTATCGTTGGCTACACTTGGCTATGTTAGGTTGGCTACACTTGGCTAAGTTAGTGTTGTCTACTATTGGCCATGTAAGTGTTTGCTACTCTTGACTAAGTTAGCATTGGCTACACTTGAATAAGTTAGCGTTGCTACTCTTGGCTAAGTTAGCATTTGCTACTCTTGGCTAAGCTAGCGTTTGCTACTCTAGGCAAAGTTAGTGTTGGCTACACTTGGCTAAGTTAGTGTTGGCTACACTTGGCAATGTTAGCATTGGCTACCCTTTTCTAAGTTATCGTTGGCTACACTTGGCTAAGTTAGTGTTGGCTACACTTGGCTAAGTTAGCGTTGGCTACACTTGGCCATGTTAGAGTAGGCTACACTTGGCTATGTTAGTGTTGTCTTCTATTGGCCATGTAAGTGTTTGCTACTCTTGACAAAGTTAGCATTGGCTACACTTGGCTAAGTTAGCATTGCTACTCTTGGCTAAGTTAGCATTTGCTACTCTTGGCTAAGCTAGCGTTTAATACTCTAGGCAAAGTTATATGTTGGCTACACTTGGCTATGTTAGAGTAGGCTACAATTGAATATGTTAGTGT
>JANIIK010000968.1:59424-109484 GCA_027704905.1 Muraenolepis orangiensis | reverse complement strand
CTACATTTGGCTATGTTAGTGTTGTCTACTATTGGCCATGTAAGTGTTTGCTACTCTTGACTAAGTTAGCATTGGCTACACTTGGCTAAGTTAGTGTTGGCTACACTTGGCTAAGTTAGCGTTGGCTACCCTTGGCTAAGTTATCGTTGGCTACACTTGGCTATGTTAGTGTTGGCTACACTTGGCTAAGTTAGTGTTGGCTACACTTGGCTAAGTTAGTGTTGGCTACACTTGGCTAAGTTAGCGTTGGCTACCCTTGGCTAAGTTATCGTTGGCTACACTTGGCTATGTTAGTGTTGGCTACACTTGGCTAAGTTAGTGTTGGCTACACTTGGCTAAGTTAGCATTGGCTACCCTTGGCTAAGTTATCGTTGGCTACACTTGGCTATGTTAGGGTTGGCTACACTTGGCACGTTAGCATTGGCTACCCTTGGCTAGGTTAGCGTTGGCTACACTTGGCTATGTTAGTGTTGGCTAACTTGGCTAAGTTAGAGTTGGCTACACTTGGCTATGTTAGAGTAGGCTACACTTGACTACGTTAGTGTTGTCTACTATTGGCCATGTAAGTGTTTGCTACTCTTGACTAAGTTAGCATTGGCTACACTTGGCTATGTTAGCGTTGCTACTCTTGGCTAAGTTAGCATTTGCTACTCTTGGCTAAGTTAGCGTTGGCTACACTTGGCTATGTTAGAGTAGGCTACACTTGGCTATGTTAGTGTTGTCTTCTATTGGCCATGTAAGTGTTTGCTACTCTTGACTAAGTTAGCATTGGCTACACTTGGCTAAGTTAGCGTTGGCTACACTTGGCTATGTTAGAGTAGGCTACACTTGGCTATGTTAGTGTTGTCTACTATTGGCCATGTAAGTGTTTGCTACTCTTGACTAAGTTAGCATTGGCTACACTTGGCTAAGTTAGTGTTGGCTACACTTGGCTAAGTTAGCGTTGGCTACCCTTGGCTAAGTTATCGTTGGCTACACTTGGCTATGTTAGTGTTGGCTACACTTGGCTAAGTTAGTGTTGGCTACACTTGGCTAAGTTAGTGTTGGCTACACTTGGCTAAGTTAGCGTTGGCTACCCTTGGCTAAGTTATCGTTGGCTACACTTGGCTATGTTAGTGTTGGCTACACTTGGCTATGTTAGTGTTGGCTACACTTGGCTAAGTTAGTGTTGGCTACACTTGGCTAAGTTAGCGTTGGCTACCCTTGGCTAAGTTAGCGTTGGCTACACTTGGCTATGTTAGTGTTGGCTACACTTGGCTAAGTTAGTGTTGGCTACACTTGGCTAAGTTAGCATTGGCTACCCTTGGCTAAGTTATCGTTGGCTACACTTGGCTATGTTAGTGTTGGCTACACTTGGCTAAGTTAGTGTTGGCTACACTTGGCTAAGTTAGCGTTGGCTACACTTGGCTAAGTTAGCGTTGGCTACCCTTGGCTAAGTTAGCGTTGGCTACACTTGGCTAAGTTAGTGTTGGCTACACTTGGCTAAGTTAGTCGTTGGCTACACTTGGCTAAGTTAGTGTTGGCTACACTTGGCTAAGTTAGAGGAGGCTACAATTGGCCATGTAAGTGTTTGCTACTCTTGCCTAAGTTAGCATTGGATACACTTGGCTAAGTTAGCGTTGCTACTCTTGGCTAAGTTAGCATTTGCTACTCTTTGCTAAGCTAGCATTGGCCACCCTTGGCTAAGTTAGCATTTGCTACTCTTGGCTAAGCTAGCGTTGGCTACACTTGGCAATGTTAGCATTGGCTACCATTGGCTAAGTTAGCGTTGGCTACACTTGGCTATGTTAGTGTTGTCTTCTATTGGCCATGTAAGTGTTTGCTACTCTTGACTAAGTTAGCATTGGCTACACTTGGCTAAGTTAGCGTTGCTACTCTTGGCTAAGTTAGCATTTGCTACTCTTGGCTAAGCTAGCGTTTGCTACTCTAGGCAAAGTTAGTGTTGGCTACACTTGGCTAAGTTAGCATTGGCCACCCTTGGCTAAGTTATCGTTGGCTACACTTGGCTATGTTAGTGTTGGCTACACTTGGCTAAGTTAGTATTGGCTACACTTGGCAATGTTAGCATTGGCTACCCTTGGCTAAGTTATCGTTGGCTACACTTGGCTATGTTAGGGTTGGCTACACTTGGCAACGTTAGCATTGGCTACCCTTGGCTAGGTTAGCGTTGGCTACACTTGGCTAAGTTACAGTTAGCTACACTTGGCTATGTTAGAGTAGGCTACACTTGACTACGTTAGTGTTGTCTACTATTGGCCATGTAAGTGTTTGCTACTCTTGCCTAAGTTAGCATTGGATACACTTGGCTAAGTTAGCGTTGCTACTCTTGGCTAAGTTAGCATTTGATACTCTTTGCTAAGCTAGCATTGGCTACCCTTGGCTAAGTTAGCGTTGGCTACACTTGGCTAAGTTAGTGTTGGCTACACTTGGCTAAGTTAGTGTTGGCTACACTTGGCTATGTTAGAGTAGGCTACACTTGGTTATGTTAATGTTGTCTTCTATTTGCCATGTAAGTGTTTGCTACTCTTGACAAAGTTTGCATTGGCTACTCTTGGCTAAGTTAGCATTTGCTACTCTTGGCTAAGCTAGCGTTGGCTACACTTGGCAATGTTAGCATTGGCTACCCTTGGCTATGTTAGCGTTGGCTACACTTGGCTATGTTAGTGTTGTCTTCTATTGGCCATGTAAGTGTTTGCTACTCTTGACTAAGTTAGCATTGGCTACACTTGGCTAAGTTAGCGTTGCTACTCTTGGCTAAGTTAGCATTTGCTACTCTTGGCTAAGCTAGCGTTTGTTACTCTAGGCAAAGTTAGTGTTGGCTACACATGGCTAAGTTAGTGTTGGCTACACTTGGCAATGTTAGCATTGGCTACCCTTTTCTAAGTTATCGTTGAATACACTTGGCTAAGTTAGTGTTGGCTAAACTTGGCTAAGTTAGCGTTGGCTACACTTGGCCATGTAAGTGTTTGCTACTGTTGTCTAAGTTAGCATTGGCTACACTTGGCTAAGTTAGCATTGCTACTCTTGGCTAAGTTAGCATTTGCTATTCTTGGCTAAGCTAGCGTTGACTACACTTGGCAATGTTAGCATTGGCTACCCTTGGCTAAGTTAGCATTGGCTACACTTGGCTAAGTTAGCGTTGGCTACACTTGGCTAAGTTAGAGTAGGCTACAATTGGCTATGTTAGTGTTGTCTACTATTGGCCATGTAAGTGTTTGCTACTCTTGACTAAGTTAGCATTGGCTACACTTGGCTAAGTTAGCGTTGGCTACACTTGGCTATGTTAGAGTAGGCTACATTGGCTATGTTAGTGTTGTCTACTATTGGCCATGTAAGTGTTTGCTACTCTTGACTAAGTTAGCATTGGCTACACTTGGCTAAGTTAGTGTTGGCTACACTTGGCTAAGTTAGCGTTGGCTACCCTTGGCTAAGTTATCGTTGGCTACACTTGGCTATGTTAGTGTTGGCTACACTTGGCTAAGTTAGTGTTGGCTACACTGGCTAAGTTAGTGTTGGCTACACTTGGCTAAGTTAGCGTTGGCTACACTTGGCTAAGTTAGTCGTTGGCTACACTTGGCTAAGTTAGTGTTGGCTACACTTGGCTAAGTTAGTGTTGGCTACACTTGGCTAAGTTAGCGTTGGCTACACTTGGCTAAGTTAGTGTTGGCTACACTTGGCTAAGTTAGGGTTGGCTACACTTGGCTAAGTTAGCATTGGCTACCCTTGGCTAAGTTAGCGTTGGCTACACTTGGCTATGTTAGTGTTGGCTACACTTGGCTAAGTTAGAGTTGGCTACACTTGGCTAAGTTAGCAGTTGGCTACACTTGGCTAAGTTAGTGTTGGCTACTATTGGCTATGTTAGTGTTGGCTACACTTGGACTAAGTTAGCATTGGCTACACTTGGCTATGTTAGCGTTGCTACTCTTGGCTAAGTTAGCATTTGCTACTCTTGGCTAAGCTAGCGTTGGCTACACTTGGCTATGTTAGAGTAGGCTACACTTGGCTATGTTAGTGTTGTCTTCTATTGGCCATGTAAGTGTTTGCTACTCTTGACTAAGTTAGCATTGGCTACACTTGGCTAAGTTAGCGTTGGCTACACTTCGCTATGTTAGAGTAGGCTACAATTGGCTATGTTAGTGTTGTCTACTATTGGCCATGTAAGTGTTTGCTACTCTTGACTAAGTTAGCATTGGCTACACTTGGCTAAGTTAGTGTTGGCTACACTTGGCTAAGTTAGCGTTGGCTACCCTTGGCTAAGTTATCGTTGGCTACACTTGGCTATGTTAGTGTTGGCTACACTTGGCTAAGTTAGTGTTGGCTACACTTGGCTAAGTTAGTGTTGGCTACACTTGGCTAAGTTAGCGTTGGCTACCCTTGGCTAAGTTATCGTTGGCTACACTTGGCTATGTTAGTGTTGGCTACACTTGGCTATGTTAGTGTTGGCTACACTTGGCTAAGTTAGTGTTGGCTACACTTGGCTAAGTTAGCGTTGGCTACCCTTGGCTAAGTTATCGTTGGCTACACTTGGCTATGTTAGTGTTGGCTACACTTGGCTAAGTTAGTGTTGGCTACACTTGGCTAAGTTAGCATTGGCTACCCTTGGCTAAGTTATCGTTGGCTACACTTGGCTATGTTAGTGTTGGCTACACTTGGCTAAGTTAGTGTTGGCTACACTTGGCTAAGTTAGTGTTGGCTACACTTGGCTAAGTTAGCGTTGGCTACCCTTGGCTAAGTTATCGTTGGCTACACTTGGCTATGTTAGTGTTGGCTACACTTGGCTATGTTAGTGTTGGCTACACTTGGCTAAGTTAGTGTTGGCTACACTTGGCTAAGTTAGCGTTGGCTACCCTTGGCTAAGTTATCGTTGGCTACACTTGGCTATGTTAGTGTTGGCTACACTTGGCTAAGTTAGTGTTGGCTACACTTGGCTAAGTTAGCATTGGCTACCCTTGGCTAAGTTAGCGTTGGCTACACTTGGCTAAGTTAGGTTGGCTACACTTGGCTAAGTTAGCATTGGCTACCCTTGGCTAAGTTAGCGTTGGCTACACTTGGCTAAGTTAGTGTTGGCTACACTTGGCTAAGTTAGCGTTGGCTACACTTGGCTATGTTAGAGTAGGCTACACTTGGCTATGTTAGTGTTGTCTACTATTGGCCATGTAAGTGTTTGCTACTCTTGACTAAGTTAGCATTGGCTACACTTGGCTAAGTTAGCGTTGCTACTCTTGGCTAAGTTAGCATTTGCTACTCTTGGCTAAGTTAGCGTTTGCTACTCTAGGCAAAGTTAGTGTTGGCTACACTTGGCTAAGTTAGCGTTGGCTACACTTGGCTATGTTAGGTTGGCTACACTTGGCTAAGTTAGGTGGCTACATTGGCCATGTAAGTGTTGCTACCTTGCTAAGTTAGCATTGGCTACACTTGGCTATGTTAGTGTTGGCTACACTTGGCTAAGTTAGTGTTGGCTACACTTGGCTAAGTTAGCATTGGCTACCCTTGGCTAAGTTATCGTTGGCTACACTTGGCTATGTTAGGGTTGGCTACACTTGGCAACGTTAGCATTGGCTACCCTTGGCTAGGTTAGCGTTGGCTACACTTGGCTAGTTAGTGTTGGCTAACTTGGCTAAGTTAGAGTTGGCTACACTTGGCTATGTTAGAGTAGGCTACACTTGACTACGTTAGTGTTGTCTACTATTGGCCATGTAAGTGTTTGCTACTCTTGACTAAGTTAGCATTGGCTACACTTGACTAAGTTAGCGTTGCTACTCTTGGCTAAGTTAGCATTTGCTACTCTTGGCTAAGTTAGCGTTGGCTACTCTAGGCAAAGTTAGTGTTGGCTACACTTGGCTAAGTTATCGTTGGCTACACTTGGCTATGTTAGGGTTGGCTACACTTGGCTAAGTTAGAGGAGGCTACAATTGGCCATGTAAGTGTTTGCTACTCTTGCTAAGTTAGCATTGGATACACTTGGCTAAGTTAGCGTTGCTACTCTTGGCTAAGTTAGCATTTGCTACTCTTTGCTAAGCTAGCATTGGCTACCCTTGGCTAAGTTAGCATTTGCTACTCTTGGCTAAGCTAGCGTTGGCTACACTTGGCAATGTTAGCATTGGCTACCATTGGCTAAGTTAGCGTTGGCTACACTTGGCTATGTTAGTGTTGTCTTCTATTGGCCATGTAAGTGTTTGCTACTCTTGACTAAGTTAGCATTGGCTACACTTGGCTAAGTTAGCGTTGCTACTCTTGGCTAAGTTAGCATTTGCTACTCTTGGCTAAGCTAGTGTTTGCTACTCTAGGCAAAGTTAGTGTTGGCTACACTTGGCTAAGTTAGCATTGGCTACCCTTGGCTAAGTTATCGTTGGCTACACTTGGCTATGTTAGTGTTGGCTACACTTGGCTAAGTTAGTGTTGGCTACACTTGGCAATGTTAGCATTGGCTACCCTTGGCTAAGTTATCGTTGGCTACACTTGGCTATGTTAGGGTTGGCTACACTTGGCAACGTTAGCATTGGCTACCCTTGGCTAGGTTAGCGTTGGCTACACTTGGCTAAGTTAGTGTTGGCTAACTTGGCTAAGTTAGAGTTGGCTACACTTGGCTATGTTAGAGTAGGCTACACTTGACTACGTTAGTGTTGTCTACTATTGGCCATGTAAGTGTTTGCTACTCTTGACTAAGTTAGCATTGGCTACACTTGCTAAGTTAGCGTTGCTACTCTTGGCTAAGTTAGCATTTGCTACTCTTGGCTAAGCTAGCGTTGGCTACCTTGGCAAGTTAGTGTTGGCTACACTTGGCTAAGTTAGTCGTTGGCTACACTTGGCTATGTTAGGGTTGGCTACACTTGGCTAAGTTAGCATTGGCTACACTTGGCTAAGTTAGCGTTGGCTACACTTGGCTATGTTAGTGTTGGCTACACTTGGCTAAGTTAGAGTTGGCTACACTTGGCTAAGTTAGTGTTGGCTACACTTGGCTAAGTTAGCGTTGGCTACCCTTGGCTAAGTTAGCGTTGGCTACACTTGGCTATGTTAGTGTTGGCTACACTTGGCTAAGTTAGTGTTGGCTACACTTGGCTAAGTTAGTGTTGGCTACACTTGGCTAAGTTAGCGTTGGCTACCCTTGGCTAAGTTAGCGTTGGCTACACTTGGCTATGTTAGTGTTGGCTACACTTGGCTAAGTTAGTGTTGGCTACACTTGGCTAAGTTAGCATTGGCTACCCTTGGCTAAGTTAGCGTTGGCTACACTTGGCTATGTTAGGGTTGGCTACACTTGGCTAAGTTAGCATTGGCTACCCTTGGCTAAGTTAGCGTTGGCTACACTTGGCTATGTTAGTGTTGGCTACACTTGGCTAAGTTAGAGTTGGCTACACTTGGCTAAGTTAGCGTTGGCTACACTTGGCTAAGTTAGCGTTGGCTACACTTGGCTATGTTAGTGTTGGCTACACTTGGCTATGTTAGTGTTGGCTACACTTGGCTAAGTTAGTGTTGGCTACACTTGGCTAAGTTAGCATTGGCTACCCTTGGCTAAGTTAGCGTTGGCTACACTTGGCTATGTTAGTGTTGGCTACACTTGGCTAAGTTAGTGTTGGCTACACTTGGCTAAGTTAGCATTGGCTACACTTGGCTATGTTAGCGTTGGCTACACTTGGCTATGTTAGTGTTGGCTACACTTGGCCATGTAAGTGTTTGCTACTCTTGACTAAGTTAGCATTGGCTACACTTGGCTAAGTTAGCGTTGCTACTCTTGGCTAAGTTAGTGTTGGCTACACTTGGCTAAGTTAGCGTTTGCTACACTTGGCTATGTTAGGTTGGCTACACTTGGCAAGTTAGCATTGGCTACCCTTGGCTAAGTTAGCGTTGGCTACACTTGGCTAAGTTAGTGTTGGCTACACTTGGCTAAGTTAGAGGAGGCTACTATTGGCCATGTAAGTGTTTGCTACTCTTGCCTAAGTTAGCATTGGATACACTTGGCTAAGTTAGCGTTGCTACTCTTGGCTAAGTTAGCATTTGCTACTCTTTGCTAAGCTAGCATTGGCTACCCTTGGCTAGTTAGCTTTGGCTACACTTGGCTAAGTTAGCGTTGGCTACACTTGGCAATGTTAGCATTGGCTACACTTGGCTAAGTTAGCGTTGGCTACACTTGGCTATGTTAGTGTTGTCTACTATTGGCCATGTAAGTGTTTGCTACTCTTGACTAAGTTAGCATTGGCTACACTTGGCTAAGTTAGCGTTGGCTACACTTGGCAACGTTAGCATTGGCTACCCTTGGCTAAGTTAGCGTTGGCTACACTTGGCTAAGTTAGTGTTGGCTACACTTGGCTAAGTTAGCAGTTGGCTACACTTGGCTATGTTAGAGTAGGCTACACTTGGCTAGTTAGTGTTGTCTACTATTGGCCATGTAAGTGTTTGCTACTCTTGACTAAGTTAGCATTGGCTACACTTGGCTAAGTTAGCGTTGCTACTCTTGGCTAAGTTAGCATTTGCTACTCTTGGCTAAGCTAGCGTTTGCTACTCTAGGCAAAGTTAGTGTTGGCTACACTTGGCTAAGTTATCGTTGGCTACACTTGGCTATGTTAGGGTTGGCCACACTTGGCAACGTTAGCATTGGCTACCCTTGGCTAAGTTAGCGTTGGCTACACTTGGCTAAGTTAGTGTTGGCTACACTTGGCTAAGTTAGAGTTGGCTACACTTGGCTAAGTTAGAGGAGGCTACTATTGGCCATGTAAGTGTTTGCTACTCTTGCCTAAGTTAGCATTGGATACACTTGGCTAAGTTAGCGTTGCTACTCTTGGCTAAGTTAGCATTTGCTACTCTTTGCTAAGCTAGCATTGGCTACCCTTGGCTAAGTTAGTGTTGGCTACACTTGGCTAAGTTAGCGTTGGCTACACTTGGCTATGTTAGAGTAGGCTACACTTGGTTATGTTAGTGTTGTCTTCTATTGGCCATGTAAGTGTTTGCTACTCTTGACAAAGTTTGCATTGGCTACTCTTGGCTAAGTTAGCATTTGCTACTCTTGGCTAAGCTAGCGTTGGCTACACTTGGCAATGTTAGCATTGGCTACCCTTGGCTAAGTTAGCGTTGGCTACACTTGGCTATGTTAGTGTTGTCTTCTATTGGCCATGTAAGTGTTTGCTACTCTTGACTAAGTTAGCATTGGCTACACTTGGCTAAGTTAGCGTTGCTACTCTTGGCTAAGTTAGCATTTGCTACTCTTGGCTAAGCTAGCGTTTGTTACTCTAGGCAAAGTTAGTGTTGGCTACACTTGGCTAAGTTAGTGTTGGCTACACTTGGCAATGTTAGCATTGGCTACCCTTTTCTAAGTTATCGTTGAATACACTTGGCTAAGTTAGTGTTGGCTAAACTTGGCTAAGTTAGCGTTGGCTACACTTGGCCATGTTAGAGTAGGCTACACTTGGCTAAGTTAGTGTTGTCTACTATTGGCCATGTAAGTGTTTGCTACTCTTGGCTAAGTTAGCATTGGCTACACTTGGCTAAGTTAGCGTTGCTACCTTGGCTAAGTTAGCATTTGCTACTCTTGGCTAAGTTAGCGTTGGCTACACTTGGCAATGTTAGCATTGGCTACCCTTGGCTAAGTTAGCGTTGGCTACACTTGGCTAAGTTAGTGTTGGCTACACTTGGCTAAGTTAGCGTTGGCTACACTTGGCTAAGTTAGAGTAGGCTACATTGGCTATGTTAGTGTTGTCTACTATTGGCCATGTAAGTGTTTGCTACTCTTGACTAAGTTAGCATTGGCTACACTTGGCTAAGTTAGTGTTGGCTACACTTGGCTAAGTTAGTGTTGGCTACACTTGGCTAAGTTAGCATTGGCTACACTTGGCTAAGTTATCGTTGGCTACACTTGGCTAAGTTAGGGTTGGCTACACTTGGCAAGTTAGCATTGGCTACCCTTGGCTAAGTTAGCGTTGGCTACACTTGGCTAAGTTAGTGTTGGCTACACTTGGCTAAGTTAGTGTTGGCTACACTTGGCAATGTTAGCATTGGCTACCCTTGGCTAAGTTATCGTTGGCTACACTTGGCTATGTTAGGGTTGGCTACACTTGGCAACGTTAGCATTGGCTACCCTTGGCTAAGTTAGCGTTGGCTACACTTGGCTAAGTTAGTGTTGGCTAACTTGGCTAAGTTAGAGTTGGCTACACTTGGCTATGTTAGAGTAGGCTACACTTGACTATGTTAGTGTTGTCTACTATTGGCCATGTAAGTGTTTGCTACTCTTGACTAAGTTAGCATTGGCTACACTTGACTAAGTTAGCGTTGCTACTCTTGGCTAAGTTAGCATTTGCTACTCTTGGCTAAGCTAGCGTTTGCTACTCTAGGCAAAGTTAGTGTTGGCTACACTTGGCTAAGTTAGTGTTGGCTACACTTGGCAATGTTAGCATTGGCTACCCTTGCTAAGTTATCGTTGGCTACACTTGGCTAAGTTAGTGTTGGCTACACTTGGCTAAGTTAGCTTTGGCTACACTTGGCTATGTTAGAGTAGGCTACACTTGGCTATGTTAGTGTTGTCTACTATTGGCCATGTAAGTGTTTGCTACTCTTGACTAAGTTAGCATTGGCTACACTTGGCTAAGTTAGCGTTGCTACTCTTGGCTAAGTTAGCATTTGCTACTCTTGGCTAAGTTAGCGTTGGCTACACTTGGCAAAGTTAGTGTTGGCTACACTTGGCTAAGTTAGCGTTGGCTACACTTGGCTATGTTAGAGTAGGCTACACTTGGCTATGTTAGTGTTGTCTACTATTGGCCATGTAAGTGTTTGCTACTCTTGACTAAGTTAGCATTGGCTACACTTGGCTAAGTTAGCGTTGCTACTCTTGGCTAAGTTAGCATTTGCTACTCTTGGCTAAGCTAGCGTTGGCTACACTTGGCAATGTTAGATTGGCTACACTTGGCTAAGTTAGCGTTGGCTACACTTGGCTATGTTAGAGTTGGCTACACTTGGCTATGTTAGTGTTGTCTTCTATTGGCCATGTAAGTGTTTGCTACTCTTGACTAAGTTAGCATTGGCTACACTTGGCTAAGTTAGCGTTGGCTACACTTGGCTAAGTTAGAGTTGGCTACACTTGGCTAAGTTAGAGGAGGCTACTATTGGCCATGTAAGTGTTTGCTACTCTTGCCTAAGTTAGCATTGGATACACTTGGCTAAGTTAGCGTTGCTACTCTTGGCTAAGTTAGCGTTTGCTACTCTTTGCTAAGCTAGCATTGGCTACCCTTGGCTAAGTTAGCGTTGGCTACACTTGGCTAAGTTAGTGTTGGCTACACTTGGCTAAGTTAGCGTTGGCTACACTTGGCTATGTTAGAGTAGGCTACACTTGGTTATGTTAGTGTTGTCTTCTATTGGCCATGTAAGTGTTTGCTACTCTTGACAAAGTTTGCATTGGCTACTCTTGGCTAAGTTAGCATTTGCTACTCTTGGCTAAGCTAGCGTTGGCTACACTTGGCAATGTTAGCATTGGCTACCCTTGGCTAAGTTAGCGTTGGCTACACTTGGCTATGTTAGTGTTGTCTTCTATTGGCCATGTAAGTGTTTGCTACTCTTGACTAAGTTAGCATTGGCTACACTTGGCTAAGTTAGCGTTGCTACTCTTGGCTAAGTTAGCATTTGCTACTCTTGGCTAAGCTAGCGTTTGCTACTCTAGGCAAAGTTAGTGTTGGCTACACTTGGCTAAGTTAGTGTTGGCTACACTTGGCAATGTTAGCATTGGCTACCCTTTTCTAAGTTATCGTTGAATACACTTGGCTAAGTTAGTGTTGGCTAAACTTGGCTAAGTTAGCGTTGGCTACACTTGGCATGTTAGAGTTGTCTACTATTGGCCATGTAAGTGTTTGCTACTCTTGACTAAGTTAGCATTGGATACACTTGGCTAAGTTAGCGTTGCTACTCTTGGCTAAGTTAGCATTTGCTATTCTTGGCTAAGCTAGCGTTGGCTACACTTGGCAATGTTAGCATTGGCTACCCTTGGCTAAGTTAGCGTTGGCTACACTTGGCTAAGTTAGTGTTGGCTACACTTGGCTAAGTTAGCGTTGGCTACACTTGGCTATGTTAGAGTAGGCTACAATTGGCTATGTTAGTGTTGTCTACTATTGGCCATGTAAGTGTTTGCTACTCTTGACTAAGTTAGCATTGGCTACACTTGGCTAAGTTAGCGTTGGCTACACTTGGCTAAGTTAGTGTTGGCTACTACTTGGCAATGTTAGCATTGGCTACCCTTGGCTAAGTTATCGTTGGCTACACTTGGCTATGTTAGGGTTGGCTACACTTGGCAACGTTAGCATTGGCTACCCTTG
The DNA here is from genome assembly GCA_027704905.1 of Muraenolepis orangiensis. NCBI lineage: Eukaryota > Metazoa > Chordata > Actinopteri > Gadiformes > Muraenolepididae > Muraenolepis > Muraenolepis orangiensis. The sequence continues at coordinate 97,197 of JANIIK010000968.1, read as the reverse complement.
GCTAAGTTAGCGTTGGCTACACTTGGCTAAGTTAGTGTTGGCTACACTTGGCTAAGTTAGTGTTGGCTGCACTTGGCAATGTTAGCATTGGCTACTGTAATGGAAAAATCATATGTTGTCCCTTCTATCAGTGTTCTCTGTTTATTGACCTCAGGGTTCTAGTAGAGAATGCAAATATAGTTCTCCCTATCACCCTTTTGTCCTATTGTCCTGAGGGGTCTGGTCCTTATCCTTATCCTTATCCTGCTTGACCAACTATAATGTTTATCTCACAGCGGGGGACAGTGGCTATTGCAGTCTACAGCTGTTGAGGGGGGGTTGGCATACAACTATTGAGCTGGATCAAAGGCTTGGCCGCTCCTGGTTCAACACCTCTGGCTTCCTCTGCCTGCACGAGAGTTCCTCTGTTCCCGTGCTGGAGATGGGGGTGGTGGAGCCAGGTGGTCAAGACTTGCATTATTGGGGTGAAAGACAGTGTCTTAGGGGCAGTCCTAAGAAGGGATAAATACTGAGTGTTGCCAGCATTACGGTGGACTTCCCTATCCTCACCTCATAGGATTCGGGGCTCCCGACAAAGCTTTGTCTGTCTGTTTGTCTAAATGTCTGTCTATATGTCTGTTCGGCCACTTGTCTACTTGTCTACTTGTATTTTTTCATTGTGTTCTGCTTGCTGGATAAATCTTCAAACTTAATTGAGTTCATGTGTGACAGTTCTTATTGATTGATAATTTGCCTTCTTATTCACGTAGATTTCCACCACAATTTGGTGTCAGAAGTGGGATGGTCACTCTCATGGCGGTAGGATTTCGGACGCAAGCCGCGGCTGGCTGATCACCCCTTAGGCTTCACAAGGAAGGGTTGATGGTTTGGTCCGTGGAGCCGCCAGGTGAGGTCGACCATCTTTTGGTTATGGTAAGAATCCATGTGAATACTTAATGGCCAGCCGTTAGAGGTGAATTGCATACATCATTCAGAGCTTTTTTAACCAAGGTTTAGTAGAAACCTGGATTAGCGCAGACGTGTGCTTAATATTTCATGAGTGCCAGCTGTCAGGGACAGCCAGGTTGTCAGGGACAACCGCGAGTGTCCGGGACACTCAGTGAATGCGAATGAGTGTGGGAGGTACCTGGTGAGTGTGTGAGTGAAGGTCACAGGGCACGGAGTGTCCGGGACACTGACTGAAAGAGGGTACAGACTGAAAGAGAGTGACTGGTATCCGTATTCCAGGGAATACGTTGACGTAATAAATGACGCATTTATCCGTATTCCAGGGAATACGTTGACGTAATAGATGACGCATTTATTGTTGTAAAATTACAACGTTACCTTTAACCATCCTAAAAAACAATCTGTTATATTTTATCTTATTTTTTTACCACATTTACATAGTCATTGGGTCCTATTGTTCAGTCTCACAATGCTATTGGATCTTACATTTGTTTACAAGTCACGCCTTCTGGCCATGAACTCACACAACCTCTCAAGGTTTCCTTCGAACAACAACTATTTGTTTCATTGGACTGGATTCATCAGATTCAAGTAAGTAATATGTCTTTTATATTTTTTTGGGTTGTTATTACAATGTCTAGAGCATGTACATATGTAGTTATTGTGGAATAGATGCATCAAATTTCATTTAGAGCTTGTTATATAATTGTTGCAATTATACAACACTGGGTGAATGTGGTAGTCAAAATAGCTGGCTTGTTGCAGTGGGCTGCAGAAATTCTGCTCCCAACTAAGCCCAATGTTGCAATATTACAGAAATTCTGCTCCCAACTAAGCCCAATGTTGCAATATTACAACATTTCTCTAAAAACGTACATAAACATTTTTTTTTTTAAAACTCTTTAATTTCTGCATCAAAGGCCTCCTAAAACAACATCTGAAAGGTCAAATAATTTTTTTTTTTGGTTTTTCTATATTTGGGTCTTACAGGGTTAAAGGGCACGAAAGGCTCCGTATGCCCGGGAGTACGTTGGAGGAAGTCGTATATACGTGGGATAAGCCCTTGGTGTGTGCAAGGTACACCTGGCGGTGGATAAAATAGTATAACTTCTAAGAGCTGTCATTGGCAGCTTGTCATTGTCAATTCACCTCATTGGCGACCCCCACTGGGGGCCAGTAAGAAGGCAGTGTGCCCTTGCCGCTTGGTTTTTTGATATTATTATTAATATTTGCACTCTACATTTTCTACAGTAAAAATAATTGTATTTGTCTTAAAAAACTCTTCTTGTCACTTATCATTAAAAATGATCAGATTTAGCCTATTTATGATGCATTCAGCTCAACAATCTCCCCTACATGCAAGTCAATAAGACGCTTTTAATTAAAATAAATATGGGCCTTGTGGATTATTAAACAATACAAGGGCTGTGAACCCATTTGAGACTGTTACTTTGATTAAGGGCTAAACAAATCAAATGGACTTGACTTGACTTGGCTTGGCGACCCCCGTGGAGCATTGGCGACCCCAAGTGGGGGCCAGTAAAAAGGCCCCCACACTTAGCACACTTAGTTTATTATTGTTATTATTATTAATGTTTTTACTCTCAATTTTCTACAGTGAAAAAAATTGTATTTGCCTTAAAAAACTCGTGTCACTTATCATGAAAATATGATCTGATTTAGCCTATTTATGATGCATTCAGCTCACAAATGTCCCCTACATGCAAGTAAATAAGAGGCTTTTAATTAAAAGAAATACGAGCCTTGTGGATTATTAAACAATACAATAAAATAAAACGGTCCCAAAGGGCTGTGGACCCCTTAGAGACTCTAACCGAACTTCAGAGGGAGAACCAGTTGTGTAGAGAACTCCTCTACCTCCCTCCCAGGAGAGCTAAATACATTTTTTGCTCGGTTCGACGTAAACGGCAGCCCGCCGAAGCCAGCACCGACTGGGGAGACCAGCCAGCTGCGCATCTCGGAGGCGGACATCCGTAAGGCGGCAGGCCCCGACGACATCCCGGGCCGCGTCCTCAGAGCATGCGCAGACCAGTTGGCAGGAGTCTTTGCAGACATCTTCAACCTCTCCCTGTCCCAGGCTGTTGTCCCCGCGGTCTTCAAGATATCCACCATCGTGCCTGTCCCTAAACAAACCAAGGTAACATGCCTGAATGACTACAGACCTGTGGCCCTCACCTCGATCGTTAGCAAATGCTTCGAGAGGTTGGTCAAGGACTTTATTTGCTCAGTGTTACCTGCCACGCTGGACCCGTGGCAATTTGCATATCGTCAAAATAGATCCACGGACGACGCAATTGCCATGGCCCTCCACACTGCCCTTTCCCATCCATGTGCAGCTGGATACTGAACCTCCTGTCGGACCGCCGCCAGGTGGTGAGGATGGGCAGCATCACATCAGAGCCACTGACCCTCAACACGGGAGCCCCCCAGGGATGCGTGCTGAGCCCTCTCCTCTACTCCCTCTACACCCACGACTGCATGGCTATGCACAGCTCCAACGTCATCGTCAAGTTTACTGACGACACGACAGTGATGGGCCTGATCGCCGGCGACGACGAGACAGCCTACAGGGAGGAGGTCGGATCGCTGGAGCAGTGGTGCCAGGAGAACAGCCTCGCCCTCAACGTCAAGAAGACCAAGGAGCTGATCGTGGACTTCAGGAGGGGGGAGAGCACAGCCCTATCTCCATCGACGGCGTCGCAGTAGAGAGGGTCAGCAGCTTCAAGTTCCTCGGCGTGCACATCTCCGAGGACCTCACATGGTCCACGCACACCACACACGTGGTGAAAAGGGCCCAACAACGCCTGTATTTTCTCAGGCGTCTGAAGAAATTCAGCATGGGCCCCCGCATCCTGAGAACATTCTACAACGGCACCATCGAGAGTGTTCTGACAGGGTGTATCACCGCCTGGTACGGGAACTGCACGGCACTCGAGCGCAGAGCGCTTCAAAGGGTGTTGCGGACGGCCCAGTATATCGTTGGATGTGAGCTCCCCTCCCTCCTGGACATTTACAACCAGCGGTGCGTGGCCAAGGCCAAAAGAATTATAAAAGACATTGCCCACCCCAGCCACGAACTTTACTCACTATTACCGTCAGGCAGGCGATACCGCAGTATCAAGTGTCGTACAAATAGGCTTAGAGATAGCTTCCACAGTCAGGCCATCAGGCTGCTGAACAAGGGCGTATAACATATAACAATGTATATTTTATTACATTGATTTATATATATATATAGCTCTTTTCTGTGATTTTTGCATTTTATAAATTGCATTTTTTATTTTATATTCTTTATTCTATTTTTATTCTATTTTTATCTATTTTTATTTTATCTTATTTTATAACTGCTGTCTGTCGTCGGGTATTGCACACAAGATTTTCACATCACTGCTTTATACTAAACTGTAAACTGTGAAGTGACAATAAACTTGACTTGACTTGACTTGAACTGTGATTAAGGGCTACACAAATCAATGTGACTTGACTTGGCTACAACCGTAGAGCATTGGGGACCCCCCTGGGGGCCAATAAGAAGGCAGTGGGCCCTTGGGACCCCCACTGGGGGCCAGTAAGAAGGCAGTGGGCCCTTGGGACCCCCACTGGGGGCCAGTAAGAAGGCAGTGGGCCCTTGGGACCCCCACTGGGGGCCAGTAAGAAGGCAGTGTGCCCTTGGGACCCCCACTGGGGGCCAGTAAGAAGGCAGTGGGCCCTTGGGACCCCCACTGGGGGCCAGTAAGAAGGCAGTGGGCCCTTGGGACCCCACTGGGGGCCAGTAAGAAGGCAGTGTGCCCTTGGGACCCCCACTGGGGGCCAGTAAGAAGGCAGTGGGCCCTTGGGACCCCCACTGGGGGCCAGTAAGAAGGCAGTGTGCCCTTGGGACCCCCACTGGGGGCCAGTAAGAAGGCAGTGGGCCCTTGGGACCCCCACTGGGGGCCAGTAAGAAGGCAGTGGGCCCTTGGGACCCCCACTGGGGGCCAGTAAGAAGGCTGTGTGCCCTTGGGACCCCCACTGGGGGCTAGTAAGAAGGCAGTGGGCCCTTGGGACCCCCACTGGGGGCCAGTAAGAAGGCAGTGTGCCCTTGGGACCCCCACTGGGGGCCAGTAAGAAGGCAGTGGGCCCTTGGGACCCCCACTGGGGGCCAGTAAGAAGGCAGTGGGCCCTTGCCACTTGGTTTATTGTTTTTATTATTATTAATGTTTGCACTCTAAATGTTCTACATGTAAACGGTGAGGCCATGCAACAGTTTTATTTAGTATTGAATTAATGTGTGACTAGTGGAACTGCGTTGTCAAATCTTGTTTAATTTGAATGTGTGAGTCTAAAGAATGCTGATAGGAAATATTCCTACAGTCACATAAGCGTCTAAAAGTTGTTCCCACCCTTTTCCTAAGGGACCCTACATATATATATATATATATATATAAAGACAGCGTGCACTTGCCACTAAGTGTATTTTTGTTATTAATATTAATGTGTGCACTATCAATTTTCAACAGTAAAAACGCTTTTATTTGCCTTAAACGTCTTTGTGTCTTCATCCATGAAAATATGATGTGATTTAGCCTCTATGTGATGAATTCAGCTTTTTGCTTTTGCAAAATGTAGTGAAAACTATTCAATACCTTTATTCATATGCAATGCAGTGTCACCAAAATCACTGCACACATACAGTGACAACACTTATTTAGGAAAAGTGTGATTTTGAATCATTTTAGTGAATACATTTAGTGAAAAATATTTAAAAACCTCTCGACAATGTAGTGTCACAAAAAGCACCTCACACATCAATTGTCTCATGTTGGTCATCATACACACTTATTAACACTTATTAACACTTATTAACACTTATTTGGGAAAGAATGTGTTTTTTCCAAAATTTGGGAAATTTTTTGGGGGAAAATATTCAATATGACTATTCTTGTGCAATATAGTGTCACCAAAATCCCCTCACACATCAATTGTCTCATGATGGTCAGACTACAACACATATTTAGGAACAATACCATACAGGATTTGTAATTGGCCATTTGTAACAAGTACATAGGAATGCTTATTCCCCATTCCCTCCCACAGTATCAATGTCAACACCCTAAAAAAAAGAAAATATATTGTACATGTAATATGTACAATAAAATAAACCAAAAAGAGCAGCAAAGTGACTTAGATTCAGATCAAGATTCAAGAGACTTTATTTATCCCGAGGGAAATGAAGGTGCAACAGTTGAAAATACTAATACCTAAAAACGAAATAACAACACACTAAACTAAACTAAACTAGTAGAAACAAAATATAACTAAATGAAATCTAAATGAAATCTAAATGTATAGACAGATGAAATGACATGTTTTTTGGGTTTTTTTTTTACAAAAATATTTCAAAGCATTTTAAACTGCCAGTAGTGCAACAGCATCATGAATACAGTGCAGTGTAGTAACTGTGATGAGTCCAGAAAGTCCAGCAAAGTATGTAAGTGTAATGTAAATGACATGTTATGAAAGTGAAAGTGGCAGCACTCCTAGCAGTTCAGTAGGTCACTGCCTGTGGATAAAACTATCCTTGAACCTGGTAGTCTTTGTACGGATGCTGCGCAACCGGCGACCGGACGGTAGGGGGGAGAAGAGATGGAGCCCAGGGTGGTTGCAGTCCTTTATGATGGACATGCCGTTCTTCCGACGTCTGGTCCTACAGATCTCCTCAATGCATGGAAGTGCACACCCGATGATGTTCTCTGCCATCCTCACGACCCTCTGGATGGCTTTCTTGTCCCGTGCCGTGGTGTCTCAGTACCACATGGTGACGCCACCCGTCAGGAGGCTCTCTACGGGGCCACGCTAGAAGTTCATATAAAATGTGCTTTTGTAACATTTTTGTGAACATTTATTGGGGTAAATAGTTATTAACTTTATTCTTATGCAATGTAGTGTCACCAAAATCAGCTCACACATCAAGTGTCTCATGTTGGTCATACTACAATGCTTCTTTAGGAAAAATGTGATTTTGCATTATTTTGGGGAATATAATTAGTGAAAAATATTCAATAACTTTATTCTTATGCAATGTAGTGTCACCAACATCAGCTCACACATCAATTGTCTCATGTAGCATTTCTCAAAAGGCATTACTATTATGAATCTTTTGCACTCTCAATTGTATACATGTAAGTGAAAAGGCCATGCGACATTTTAATTTGTGTTGAATGAATGTATGAATAGTGGAACTGCATTGTCAAATAAAATGTATCAAATATGAATGCGTCTAAAGAATGCTGATATGACATATTGTGGTAAATGTGTGGCCTGTGGAGCCCTGTGAGACTGTAACTGTGATTAAGAGCTATACAAATCAAATTGACTTAGCTTGGCGACCCCCCGTGGAGCATTGGTGACCCCCCGTGGAGCATTGGTGACCCCCGTGGAGCATTGGTGACCCCCCGTGGAGCATTGGTGACCCCCCGTGGAGCATTGGCGACCCCCCGTGGAGCATTGGTGACCCCCAGTGGAGCATTGGCGACCCCCCGTGGAGCATTGGTGACCCCCCGTGGAGCATTGGTGACCCCCAGTGGAGCATTGGCGACCCCCCGTGGAGCATTGGTGACCCCCAGTGGAGCATTGGTGACCCCCCGTGGAGCATTGGTGACCCCCCGTGGAGCATTGGCGTACCCCAGTGGGGGTCAGTAAAAAGACAGCCTGCACTTGCCACTAAGTGTATTTTTTGTGTATTATTAATGTTTGCTCTCTCAATTGTCTACAGTAAAAATACTTTTATTTGCCTTTAAATGTCTTTGTGTCTTTATCCATGAAAATATAATCTGATTTAGCCTATTTATGATGAATTCAGCTTTTGCTGACATTTTGCTCACATATTTAGTGAAGAGTATTCAATAACTTTATTAATATGCAATGTAGTGTCACTAAAATCACCTCACACAACAATTGTCTCATGTTGGTCATATAACATAACTTATTTAGGCTAAATGTGCTTTTTCCAAAATGTTGGGAATTTTTTCCAGGAAAATATTCAATACGGTTATTCTCATGCAATGACCAAAATCACCTCACCCATCAATTACATAATGATGGTCATACTTCATAACTTATTTAGGAAAATATGCTTTTGTATAATTGTTATGAACATTTCTTTGGGTAAATATTCAATAACTTTATTGCTATGCAATGTAGTGTCACTTAAATCATCTGGCACATCAATTGTCTCACGTTGGTAATACTACAATCCTTATTTAGGGAAAATGTTCTTTTGCATCATTTTGATGAATATATTTAGCGAAAAACATTCAATAACTTGATTTTTATGCAATGTAGTGTCACCAAAATCACTTGAATTATCAATTGTCTCACTTTGGTCAAACGAAAATGATTTCTTAGGAAAATGTGCTTTTCCATAATTTTGGTGACATATTTTCAGAAAAATATTCAATAACTTTATTGTGCAATGTAGCGTCACAAAAAGCACCGTACACATCAATTGTCTCATGTTAGTCATCATACACACTTATTAACACTTATTAACACTTATTTGGGAAAAAATGTGTTTTTCCAAAATTTGGGAATCTTTTTTGGGGGGAAAATATTCAATATGACTATTCTTGTGCAATATAGTGTCATCAAAATCCCCTCACACATCCATTGTTTCATGATGGTCAGACTACAACACATATTTAGGAACAATACCATACAGGATTTGTAATTGGCCATTTGTAACAAGTACATAGGAATGCTTATTCCCCATTCCCTCCCACAGTATAAATGTCAACACCCAATGTCAATACATGTACAATAATATATTGTACATGTAATATGTACCATCAAATAAACCAAAAAGAGCAGCAAAGTGACTTAGATTCAAGATTCAAGATTCAAGAGACTTTATTTATCCCGAGGGAAATGAAGGTGCAACAGTTGACAATACTAATACCTAAAAACGAAATAACAACAAACTAAACTAAACTAAACTAGTAGAAACAAAATATAACTAAATGAAATCTAAATGAAATCTAAATGTATAGACAGATGAAATGACTGAATTTTTGGGGTTTTTTTTTACAAAATTATTTCAAAGCATTTTAAAGTGCCAGTAGTGCAGCAGCATCATGAATACAGTGCAGTGCAGTAACTGTGATGAGTCCAGAAAGTCCAGCAAAGTATGTAAGTGTAATGTAAATGACATGTTATGAAAGTGAAAGTGGCAGCACTCCTAGCAGTTCAGTAGGTAACTGACTGTGGATAAAACTATCCTTGAACCTGGTAGTTGTTGTACGGATGCTGCGGAACCGGCGACCGGACGGTAGGGGGGAGAAGAGATGGAGCCCAGGGTGGTTGCGGTCCTTTATGATGGACATGCCGTTCTTCCGACGTCTGGTCCTACAGATCTCCTCAATGCATGGAAGTGCACACCCGATGATGTTCTCTGCCATCCTCACGACCCTCTGGATGGCTTTCTTGTCCCGTGCCGTGGTGTCTCCGTACCACATGGTGACGCCACCCGTCAGGAGGCTCTCTACGGGGCCACGCTAGAAGTTCATATAAAATGTGCTTTTGTAACATTTTTGTGAACATTTATTGGGGTAAATATTCATTAACTTTATTCTTATGCAATGTGGCCTGTGGAGCCCTGTGAGACCGTACCTGTGATTAAGAGCTATACAAATCAAATTGACTTAGCTTGGTGACCCCCAGTGGAGCATTGGTGACCCCCAGTGGAGCATTGGCGACCCCCAGTGGAGCATTGGTGACCCCCAGTGGAGCATTGGTGACCCCCCGTGGAGCATTGGCGACCCCCAGTGGAGCATTGGTGACCCCCAGTGGAGCATTGGCGACCCCCCGTGGAGCATTGGTGACCCCCAGTGGGGGTCAGTAAAAAGACAGCCTGCACTTGCCACTAAGTGTATTTTTTGTGTATTATTAATGTTTGCTCTCTCAATTGTCTGCAGTAAAAATACTTTTTTTTGCCTTTAAATGTCTTTGTGTCTTTATCCATGAAAATATGATCTGATTTAGCCTATTTACGATGAATTCAGCTTTTGCTGACATTTTGCTCACATATTTAGTGAAGAGTATTCAATAACTTTATTAATATGCAATGTAGTGTCACTAAGATCACCTCACACAACAATTGTCTCATGTTCGTCATATAACATAACTTATTTAGGCTAAATGTGCTTTTTCCAAAATGTTGGGAATTTTTTCGGGGAAAATATTCAATACGGTTATTCTTATGCAATATGTTTTTGTATAATTGTTATGAACATTTCTTTGGGTAAATATTCAATAACTTTATTGCTATGCAATGTAGTGTCACTTAAATCACCTCGCACATCAATTGTCTCACGTTGGTAATACTACAATCCTTATTTAGGGAAAATGTTCTTTTGCATCATTTTCATGAATATATTTAGCGAAAAATATTCAATAACTTGATTTTTAGGAAAATGTGCTTTTCCACAATTTCGGTGACATATTTTGGGAAAAATATTCAATAACTTTATTATGCAATGTAGCGTCACCAAAATCACCAAACACATCAATTGTTTCATGTTGCCAATGCTCCGCGGGGGGGTCGCCAATGCTCCACGGGGGGTCACCAATGCTCCACGGGGGGTCGCCAATGCTCCACGGGGGGTCGCCAATGCTCCACAATATTTCATATCAGCATTCTTTACACGCATTCATATTTGATACATTTGATTTGACAATGCAGTTCCACGATTCAAACATTCATTCAACACAAATTAAAACTTCGCATGGCCTTTTCACTTACATGTATACAATTGAGAGTGCAAAAGATTCATAATAATAATGCCTTTTGAGAAATGCTACATGAGACAATTGATGTGTGAGCTGATGTTGGTGACACGACATTGCATAAGAATAAAGTTATTGAATATTTTTCACTAATTATATTCCCCCAAATTATGCAAAATCACATTTTTCCTAAAGATGCATTGTAGTATGACCAACATGAGACACTTGATGTGTGAGGTGATTTTGGTGACACTACATTGCAGAAGAATAAAGTTAATGAATATTTTCCCCAAAGAAATGTTCACAAAAATGATACAAAAGCACATTTGATATGAACTTCTACCGTGGCCCCGTAGAGAGCGTCCTGACTGGTGGTGTCGCCGTGTGGTACGGCCACACCACGGCACGGGACAAGAATGACATCCAGAGGGTCGTGAGGATGGCAGAGAACATCATCAGGTGTGCACTTCCATGCATTGAGGAGATCTGTAGGACCAGACGTCGGAAGAACGGCATGTCCATCATAAAGGACTGCAACCACCCTGGGCTATGGGGCTTTAATGTTAGCGCTCCACGGCTATGGGGCTTTAATGTTTGCGACAGCTTACCAAGTGCTAATTTCTGAGAAATGAGCACTTCAGCGAGCTGTACCCGACTGGGCCTCACTGGCTCAAAGGGCCTGTGTTCTGCCCGTGTCAAGCGACCAGCAGAGAGGGGCTTCTCCCTGCAGAATGGTTTGAAAACATCAGTGCGGAGTCGTCTGGAGGAGGAGAGAGTGATCTTATGCGTATTGCAAGCTACAAAGACACATTAGACACCTTTGATTTCAGCTCGGCTCAGAGGACATTGCTGCAATGAAATGAAGGAGAAAGCTAAAAGTTGCCTGGTAGCCTACAGGGTCAATGTGATGCAATGTAGCCTATGTTAAAACGGACTACAGATGTTACAGATGTTTTGAAATAGCCTAGGCTAACGAGGTTTTGCTCAATCGTTCTTGTTTGTTTTGTTGTTCATTAAATAGTCAAATTTATTTGAGGTCTTTGTCATTCTTTCGTCAATCTAGGTGTACATTATAGTTGCGTTTGTAATATAGACAGTTTTTGAAACATGACCGGTAAGTTTAAAATCTGTCCGGACACTTGACCGGCAAGACAAAATCCTAGCGGAAACCCTGCTATATATATATATATATATATATATATATATACACTGTATTTATTTATCTCTATATATATCTCTCTATATATATCTATATATACACACACACACTGTATCTATTTATCTCTATATATCTCTCTATATATAGAGAGATAAATAGATACAGTGTATATATATATATATATATATATATACACTGTATCTATTTATCTCTATATATATCTCTATATATATATCTATATATATACACACTGTATGTGTTTATCTCTATGTATATATATATCTATATATATATAGATATATATATCTATATATATATACACACTGTATCTATTTATCTATATTTATCTATATAAATATATATTTATTTATATTTATCTATATCTATATAAAAAGATAGGTCTTTATATCGCTTTTTTACTAACCCTTTTTTTTTATGTATGTATGTATTGATACCAATACGTACATATATTCACATGAACCTACACATACAAATGCATATATATATATATATATTCACATATAGAATTCAATAGAATAACAAGTTGTAAATCAAGTCCCATTTAGTGCAGAAAGAGAAGTCCAATCCAACAGGACTTCATTGAGATGCTCCTGCATTCAGAAGCCTTCACTTCCTTTGGGCTCCAAGGACTTTTCAAAGCTCTTCTTGGGTGGACCTCTGCCCATCACAACAACCCATTGGGCTGCTTTAGATTGGCTAGAACATGACACGTTCCATGTGGATTCTACCACCTTCTGATGCCTTCAATAGTATCATGTGTGGGTTGAAGTAGACTTCAATAGAAATGTGTTTAAAAAACGTTCAACATGAGGCAAACACCACCGTGTACTCAACCCAATCATATGAATTGTATTCTGTAAATATACGTTCAATAACTCGTGTAAACATAGTATACTTTTCAAAAACATTATACGGAATTAAATGGATGCAAATTCCTTGTATGTGTAAATTGACTTGGCTTTAAACCTACATTGATTCAGATTGATGTGTTTATATCAGTGGCAGCTTGTTAATACAGGGCGCAAGGGCCCTGGCCTGAACAAAATGCAGATGGCTCATTTCTAGTCATGTTTGAGGAAGTTCTTGTCACGGTCCAACCCAGCTCTTTCCGCTCCTAGTCCTGGATCTCCGCGGGCTTCCTGGATCCGCGATGTCACCGGACTCCGTTCCGAAATGCCACTCCGTGTTTTCCCTGTCAGCCGTTTCACACTGAACTCACCTGTTGTCAATCGCTCCTCATTGACCAAGCTGTATCAAGCCATGTCTGTTGTGTTACTCAATGCTGGATTATCACCCGGATTTCTTCGAAAGCATCACGTTGGTATCAAGTTAAGTTCATTGTGTTCTGTCTATTGATCCTCCGTGCTTTGACCCTCACCTGGAGAACGACCTTGTTTTAGCCTGTTTTGTACCTTTTTTGTACCTCTGCCTCAACCCTCGACATCCTGTTGACGACCTCTGCTTGCCTTGACCACCTTTTTGGATTTGCCCTGTCTCTTAAATACCTGTTCTACCTGGCTTCTATCACTCTGCTTTCAGGTCCTATACCTCTACCCTTCCCTGACACATCCTTGGTCCTGTTGGTTTGTTTTAATTTAATTCTGTAGTTGCACACAGGGCATCATTTTTTCCTCACCAACAGTCTCTCCCTCTGGAGCCATCTTATTAGGCTCTAGCTGTCTTCTTGTCAATATTGTATTACTAAAAACTACAAACTATTTAAAATGTAAAAGACGTACGATCAGATGCAGCTCCATCTCTTCTCCCCCCTACCGTCCGGTCGTCGGTTCTGCAGCATCCGTACAACGACTACCAGGTTCAAGGATAGTTTTATCCACAGGCAGTGACCTACTGAACTGCTAGGAGTGCTGCCACTATCATAACATTGTCATTAACATTACACTGTCATACTTTGCTGGACTCATTACAGTTACTGCACTGTTCTGCACTGAATTCATGATGCTGCTGCACTACTGGCACTTTAAAATGCTTTTTAACTGCTTTTTTGCATAATTCAACACACACTCCATCAGTAACTTTATAGTCATTTTTATTGTCATTTCAACTGTGTACAGTATTGTTACAGTACAGTGTAAGTATAGTACATAGTATAGTATATTGTGTTAAATTGTAGCATAAATTCTAACTGCAGGAGGGAATGGGGAGTAAGCATTACATTCTACTTGCAGATGGAAAATAAAAATCTTGAATTTTGAATGAAGGAGCAGGTAGGGGTTAGGGGTCATTAAGGAGCAGGTAGGGGTCAGAGGTCATTAAGGAGCAGGTAGGGGTTAGAGGTCATTGAGGAGCAGGTAGGGGTCAGAGGTCATTAGGGGAATGTAGGGGTCAGCAGTCATTAAGGAGCAGGTAGGGGTAAGGGGTCATTAAGGAGCAGGTAGGGGTCAGAGGTCATTAAGGAGCAGGTAGGGGTTAGGGTTTATTAAGAAGCAGGTAGGGGTTAGGTTTCATTAAGGAGCAGGTAGGGGTTAGAGGTCATTAAGGAGCAGGTAGGGGTCAGAGGTCATTAAGGAGCAGGTACGGGTTAGAGGTCATTAAGGAGCAGGTAGGGGTTAGGGGTCATTAAGGAGCAGATAGGGGTCAGAGTTCGTTAAGGAGCAGGTAAGGGTTAGGGGTCATTAAGGAGCAGGTAGGGGTCAGAGGTCATTAAGGAGCAGGTAGGGGTTAGGGGTCAAAAAGCAGCAGGTAAGGATTACAGGTCCTTAAGGAGCAGGTAGGGGTTAGGGGGTCATTAAGGAGTAGGTAGGGGTTAGGGGTCATTAAGAATCAGGTATGGGTCAGAGGTCATTAAGGAGCAGGTAGGGGTCAGAGGTCAAAAAGGAGCAGGTAGGGTTCAGAGGTAAAAAATGAGCAGGTAGGGATTACAGGTCCTTAAGAAGCAGGTAGGGGTTAGAGGTCATTGAGGAGCAGGTACAGGAGAACATATCTTTAATAAATTAACATGCTGTGGTGCTAAGTTGCTCCCAACACAAGGAAATCAATATTCACTTCATCAGCTCACAGCACAAGGAAATCAATATTCACTTGTCAGCTCACAGCACAAGGAAATCAATATTCACAAATATTGATCCCAATATTACTGTTGAACAGAATATCACTCGATCCGTGTTAGAAACTCATATCAGAGCCTTTTTTAGAATGTTAATATACACAGAATATCAAAGTACTATAGAACTATAGAATGAAAAATAGACGTCTGTATCTGTGTGTGTGTGTTTCTCTCTAAAAATGTGGGTGTGTGTGTTTATTTCTATATATGTGTGTGTGTGCGTTTCTTTATTTGTGTGTTTGTGTTCATTTGTGTATTTCTTTATATGTGTGAGTGTATAAAAATGTGTGTGTATGTGTGTGTGTGCTACAATATATTTGTCTGCGTGTGTATGTGTGTGTCTGTATACTGTGTGTGTGTGTCTGTATGTCTATAAGTGTTTGTATGTATGTGTGTGTGTGTGTATTTTTTATGTCTGTGTATGTATTTATAAGTGTGTCTGTACTTCTCTATATTTGCGTAGGTGTGTGTTTGTGTGTGTGTGTGTGTGTATGTGTGTGGGTGTTTGTGTGTGTGCTCTATGTGTGTTGCTACAAGCGACACAGAGACACTGAGGAACCATCATCCCCAAACCCAAACCCAAACGCAGGGAGGAGGTCCTCCTGGGTGAATGTGGACTGGAAGGTGTGGATGAGTGTCAGTGTGTCTGAGGACCCTCCTCCATCTGGGGACACTCTGTAGAAGGACAGAGAGCCAGCAGGCCGGTCCACATACACTCCTACTCTGTTAGAGGGGGGGAGAACTATGACTGTTCTACTACCGTTGTACCAGACAGAGTAACCATCATCATAACAATAAAGACTCCAGGACTTGTTGTTGAATCCAAGCACGCTGTCACCACCCCGTCCTCTCCTAGTGATTCCTCTGTATGTCACTCCTATATCAACATATCCTCCTTTCCTCTCCATCTCCACCTCCCAGTAACAGCGGTCAGTCAGACCCTCTCTACACAACACCTGGTGACAGAAGTCAAATCTCTCCGGGTGATCAGGATACGACTTCTCCTCTCTAACCCTCGTCACCTTCCTGTTGTCCTCAGACAGAGAGAGTCCTCTCCAGGCTGTGTTTGGGTCCAGTGTGAGTTCACACTCATCTGATGGGAGAGAGAACCAAAGACATGATGAGTCTACACAGAAATACTCCTGATGAGGTCATCAAGATATGAGCCGTTTGGAGTCAGTTCAATAAACCCTTTAGAAATGGGTGGAGCCGTGAATAACCACTGAGGAAGAAAAAGTACTTGATTGGAAAGTACTCTCTTGATTTATAGATAGGACATCATTAAACGCTAGCAGTTGCCAACATTAACCTTGGATAACTACAATTGTGACTTTGATAGGAGAGGTGTTTCTAAGAATTGGTTGCCTAGTTTCCTAGGACCTAAAGTATGATGAAAATATATATTATTATATATAATTATAACGTAATCGATTACTTATAATATATTAATATTTAGATATTTGATTTATTAATATAAACATTATTATATAGTGATATATATTATTATATAAAATATGTTTATTCACATATATTATAAGATATATTTTAGATCATGTCCTGAATATAAAGTACACATAAGTATGATTAACAGCATCCTGATTATGATTGTCTATTACCGTATTGACCCGAATATAAGACGACCCCGATTATAAGACGACCCCTGTTTTTCAAGACTCATTTTTGGAGAAAAAAAATTTGAAGACCAAATATTTTTTTTTGAAAGAAAATCATTTTATTTGAAAATAATGATAACACACATCACACATTGTGTTCAAATTTGCCTAACTTGGCGAACAAAAACAAAACAGGCTAGATAGATAGCAATAAAACAGTAGTGCAATAAAACGGTAGCGCAATAAAACAGTAGAGCAATGAAACAGTACAACATTTCAGAACATCAGTCTATTGGTCACATCACGTCTTCTCATTCAGCTCGTCTTCTACATCGCTGGGTTGTTCGCTCTCACTCCCGCTATCGTCACTCACGTTGTCCGCTTCCCCGTCTCCTCCCACATCACGTCATCCTCGCTGCCATCCATGGCATTTGATACGCAGCATTTCTTAACCCATTAATGATGCTTTCTGGGGAAACGTCAGCCCATGCTTGCAATATCCATTCACAGAGCAAACGTACTGCAGGCTTTTGGATTTTTCCAGACGGTGTCAGTGCGTGATGACCAGCCAGGAGCCACTCTGTGTATCTCTTGCGCAGATTGCGCAGCTGGCTTGTCATTCCGCCCGGTATGATCACTAGGTCACCTAGTGATCATCACTCTTTCACTTTTTGACTGGCTCAGTCAAGTGTCCACGGAAAGCATCCAGAATCAAAATATTCCTCTTCTTTCTGAGTCCCCCACGCCGTCTGCCCCACACCACCTTGACCAACTTGCCAGTCCACCACAAGCTCCGTCTCCATCCAGCCCTTTGCCTGGGCGCGTACGATAACGCCAGCTGGCTGCCTCTTTAGGTACAGTCACTGCCTCTTTAGGTACAGTCTTGCGTTTTAAAACCACGTACGGGGGAAGTTTTGTCCCATCTGCGAGGCGCGTTAACATGACCGTTACTCGGCTCTTCTCGTTTCCAGTAGACTTCACAATCACTGATTTGTCGCCTTTCTTATGCACTGTGACAGATGTTGGCATGTCAAAATACACAGGCGTTTTTCTTTTTTCAAGTTGGTCGCTGTGTCTCTCCATTTCTATCTCTCCAGGTAACTGTTTTTATGTACTGTTACTTTAAGACTTTGAGTGACTTTAAGCGGTGTCTCGGAACACTCGTTTGGCGCGATCTGTTGTTGCGCAATTACATGTGCAATTACGGTACATCGAAAAGTCTAAACCCCGATTATAAGACGACCCCTCTTTTTCAGATTTTTTTCTCGGAAAAAAAACCCGTCTTATATTCGGGTCAATACGGTAATAATAACACTCATAATACTCATCATTAATAAATAATATTGTTACAGTAATAATATATGTTGTATTTTACAGAAGAAGGATTGATTGTGATGGTTATGCATTATGTAAAAGATACCAACCATCATGTATCTTATCAATATATTAATATATTGATAAGATACATGATGTCCACCATCATGTTCATTCCCAGTAGGACGTCACCTCCTGCTGTGTGGATGGACTTTCAATCTGAGGAGTTAGTGTGTTGTTGTGATGACTCAAACTAAACAGACACTTACACTTCTTTAGAGTCGACCTCAGGACAGGCAGCTTCTTCATCTCCATGCACTTCTTTACAGCTGGTTCCAGTCAGCAGCTTCTTCATCCAGCACTTCTTACAGCTGTTTCAGAACAGGCAGCTTCTTCATCTCCATGCGCTTCTTTACAGCTGGTTTCAGGACAGGCAGCTTCTTCATCTCCATGCACTTCTTTACAGCTGGTTTCAGGTCAGGCAGCTTCTTCATCTCCATGTCCAGTGTCTCCTTCAGCTGATCCAGGGATCTCCTCAAGGTCCCTACGTATGACGGAGGAGGAGAGACCTCCACTTTGGTCCAGTCTCTGGTGTTTGGAGGATTCTTCAGGGATCTGAAGCTCTGGAGGAAGTGGAGGTGGTCTTCAGTGTGTGAGAGCTGCTTCACCTCTGAGCTCCTATTGGTCAGATCTTTAACTTCCTGCTCCAGCTCTTTGATTAGGCCTTCAGCGTGTTTCTTTATGGATTTTAGTTTCTCTTGAACTGTTTGTTTGTGATCATGCCGACACTTTTTAACGCAGCTCATCAGAGCGTCGATGACCTGGTCACCATCGGCTAGCTCTCGGTCTGCGTCTTCTTTGCTGCGCGTTACTGCGTCTTTGATCTCCTGAACCTTTCCTTGTCTCTCCTGGATCATCTGCTGATCTTCAGACTCTATCTTCCCCAGCTGGGCCTTCTTCAGCTCATATTCCTCCTTCAGAGGTACAAAAGGATGGGACCTGTGGTCCCCCTCTGTACAGAGCTGACACACACACACCTGTTCAGTCTGGCAGAAAAGCTCCAGAAGTGTATAATTGTGTTTCTTACACATCCTGTCTTCCAGACGGTCCTGAGGCTCGACCAGCTTATGTTTCTTCAGGCCTGCGACTCTCTGATGTGGCTCCAGGTGGGAGTGGCAGAAGGAGCTCTGACACACTAGGCAGGACTTCACAGCCTTCAGCTGGGTCCCGGTACAGACGTCACAGGGAACTTCTCTTGGTTCAACACAAGGCTGCTCTTTGGCCGGTACGGACAGTCTAAACTCGTCCGCCATCTCCGATAAGAGGGTATTGACCCGTAGATCGGGTCTTGTGTGGAAAAGCTTGTTGCAAACAGGACATTTGAAGTGGACCTGGTCATCCCAGAACGTGGTGATACAGGCTCTACAGAAGTTGTGTCCACATGGTGTGGAAACTGGACTCTTGAAAACATCCTGACAGACGGAACAGGAAAAGTTCTCCTCAGACCAGGAAGATTTAGCAGAGGCCATTCCTAGAACACATTGTTGAATCAAGTTAGAAAACAACCTTTTTTTCAAATGTATTAAAGTGTTAAAGTGTACTGTAAAGAGAGAGAGAGAGAGAGAGAGAGAGAGAGAGAGAGAGAGAGAGAGAGAGAGAGAGAGAGAGAGAGAGAGAGAGAGAGAGAGAGAGAGAGAGAGAGAGAGAGAGAGAGGAGAGAGGGAGAAGAGAGAGAGAGAGAGTAGTACTACTACTACAATTACTACTACTACTAACACTACTGATACTACTACTACTACTACTATTCCACTACTAAAATTAATACTATAACAACTACTACTACTAACGACTACTACTACTATTACAACTACTACTACAAATTTTACAACTACTACTATTACTACTACTACTCCACTACTACTACTACCATCTACTACTTATACTACTACTAACACTACTAATATTAATACTACTACTCCTACTCACAGCTACTACAACTACTACTACTACTACTACTACTACTCCACTACTATTACAACTACTACTACTAACACTACTGATACTACTACTACAACTACTACTACTCAACCACTACTACAAATACTTATTATATTACTACAACTACTACGACTTATAATACTACTAATACTAATACAACTACTATTACTTATAATACTACTACTACTACAACTCATTCTACTACTACTACTACCATCCACTACTTCTACTACTACTACTCCACTACCACTACTAATACAACAACTAATAATACTACTACTACTACTACTTATACTAATGACTACTACTACTACTACTACTATTACAACTACTACTACTACTATTACAACTACAACTACTACTATTACAACTACTACTACTACTACAATCCACTACTACTACCACTACAACTATTACTACTACGACGACGACTATTACTACTACTACTACTACTACTACTACTGATACTACTACTACTACTAACAACTATTACTACTACTACAACTACTCGAATTATACTACTACCACTACTACTAAAAAAAACGATCTTTTAAAAACGTATTAAGGTGTTTCGACAACAGTTATAACAGGTTCTAATGTCCCTATATGTGTATATATCTCTATCTATATGAGTGATGGAGTAGCGTAGGGCTTGATATAAACATATAATACACATCTAATACTACATGAACTTAACAATGGTCCACCATCACAGTGTGTCCGTTGGAACAGGCTCCCTGGTGCAGAACTAACTCTTTGAAGCCCTTGGTCAACACTCACTACTCACCTTAGAACGCTGTCCACCGCTTAGTTGGACAAAGGCTGGTGTCCTTTCAACTGTTCTCTCCTCGTCGCGTCTCAAAGAGGAACTGTTATCTTTGCGTCGCGTCTTGCCTTTTATGCTCCGCTAAGCTTTGTGACGTCATGGGGGGCGGGGCCACGCGATGACGTCACTTCCGAGCAAACGTAGATGTGTATTATATGTTTATATCAAGCCCTACGCTACTCCATCACTCATATAGATAGAGATATATACACATATAGGAACATTACAACCACTTTAAACTGTTGTTTAAACACCTTAATACGTTTTTAAAAGATCGGTTTTTTTAGTAGTAGTGGTAGTAGTAGAATATAGATCGGGTATATACACATATAGGAACATTACAACCACTTTAAACTGTTTTCTAAACACTTTAATACGTTTTTAAAAGATCGTTTTTTTAGTAGTAGTGGTAGTTGTAGAACATAGATGGGGATATATACACATATAGGGCATTAGAACCACTTTAAACTGTTGTCTAAACACTTTAATACGTTTTTAAAAGATCGTTTTTTTTAGTAGTAGGGGTGTAAAGCTTGGATGCGCAATCTTCCGCGTAATTGTGGATAACAAGTAAAGCTTTCACTCGGTGAGCTCCCTGTGTCTCCAGTTCCTAGCTCCCATGCTAGCTCCCTGTGTCTCCAGTTCCTAGCTCCCAGTGTCTCAAGTTCCTAGCTCCCAGGCTAGCTCCCAGTGTCTCCAGTTCCTAGCTCCCAGGCTAGCTCCCTGTGTCTCCTGTTCCTAGCTCCCAGGCTAGCTCCCTGTGTCTCCAGTTCCGAGCTCCCAGTGTCTCCAGTTCCTAGCTTCCAGTGTCTCCAGTTCCTAGCTCCCAGGCTAGCTCCCTGTGTCTCCTGTTCCTAGCTCTCAGGCTAGCTCCCTGTGTCTCCAGCTCCTAGCTTCCAGAGCTAGCTCCTCGTGTCTCCGGTTCCTAGCTCCCAGGCTAGCTCCCCGTGTCTCCGGTTCCTAGCTCCCAGGCTAGCTCCCTGTGTCTCCAGTCCCTAACTCCCAGGCTAGCTCCCTATGTCTCCAGTTCCTACCTCCAAGGCTAGCTCCCTGTGTCTCCAGTTCCTAGCTCCCAGGCTAGCTCCCTGTGTCTCCAGCTCCTAGCTTCCTGGCTAGCTCCTTGTCCCCAGCTCCTAGCTTCAAGGCTAGCTCCCTGTGTCTCCAGTTCCAAGTTCCCAGGCTAGCTCCCAGTGTCTCCAGCTCCAAGCTTCCAGGCTAGCTACATGTTTCCAGCTCCTAGCTTCCAGGCTAGCTCCCTGTGTCTCCAAATTCCTAGCTCCCAGGCTTGCTCCTTGTGTCTCCAGTTCCTAGCTCCCAGGCTAGCTCACTGTGTCTCCAGCTCCTAGCTTCCAGAGCTAGCTCCTCGTGTCTCCTGTTCCTAGCTCCCAGGCTAGCTCCCTGTGTCTCCAGCTCCTAGCTTCCAGAGCTAGCTCCCAGGCTAGCTCCCTGTGTCTCCGGTTCCTAGCTGCCAAGGCTAGCTCCCCGTGTCTCCAGTCCCTAACTCCCAGGCTAGCTCCCTATGTCTCCAGTTCCTAGCTCCCAGGCTAGCTCCGTGTCCCCAGTTCTTAGTTTCCAGGCTAGCTCCCTGTGTCTCCAGTTTACTGTTTCCCAGGCTAGCTCCCCGTCTCCAGTTCCTACCTCCAAGACTAACTCCCTGTGTCTCCAGTTCCTAGCTCCCAGGCTAGCTCCCTGTGTCTCCAGCTCCTAGCTTCCTGGCTAGCTCCTTGTCCCCAGCTCCTAGCTTCCAGGCTAGCTCCCTGTGTCTCCGGTTCCAAGTTCCCAGGCTAGCTCACTGTGTCTCCAGCTCCTAGCTTCCAGGCTAGCTCCATGTTTCCAGCTCCTAGCTTCCAGGCTAGCTCCCTGTGTCTCCAGTTCCTAGCTCCCAGGCTAGCTCCCTGTGTCTCCAGCTCCTAGCTTCCTGGCTAGCTCCTTGTCCCCAGCTCCTAGCTTCAAGGCTAGCTCCCTGTGTCTCCAGTTTCCTATTTCCCAGGCTAGCTCTCCGTCTCCAATTCCTACCTCCAAGACTAACTCCCTGTGTCTCCAGTTCCTAGCTCCCAGGCTAGCTCCCTGTGTCTCCAGCTCCTAGCTTCCTGGCTAGCTCCTTGTCCCCAGCTCCTAGCTTCCAGGCTAGCTCCCTGTGTCTCCGGTTCCAAGTTCCCAGGCTAGCTCCCTGTGTCTCCAGCTCCTAGCTTCCAGGCTAGCTCCATGTTTCCAGCTCCTAGCTTCCAGGCTAGCTCCCTGTGTCTCCAGTTCCTAGCTCCCAGGCTAGCTCCTTGTGTCTCCAGTTCCTAGCTCCCAGGCTAGCTCCCTGTGTTTCCAGCTCCTAGCTTCCAGAGCTAGCTCCTCGTGTCTCTGGTTCCTAGCTCCCAGGCTAGCTCCCTGTGTCTCCAGTTCCTACCTCCCAGGCTAGCTCCCTATGTCTCCAGCTCCTAGCTTCCTGGCTAGCTCCTTGTCCCCAGCTCTTATCTTCCAGTCTAGCTCCCTGTGTCTCCATTTCCTAGCTCCCAGGCTAGCTCCCTGTGTCTCCAGCGCCTAGCTTCCTGGCTAGCTCCTTTCCCCACCTCCTAGCTTCCATGATAGCTCCCTGTGCCTCCAGTTCCACGTTCCAAGGCTAGCTCCTTGTGTCTCCAGTTCCTAGCTCCCAGGCCAGCTCCCTGTGTCTCCAGTTCTTAGCTCCCAGGCTAGCTCCCTGTGTCTCCAGTTCCTAGCTCCCAGGCTAGCTCCCTGTGTCTCCAGTTCCTACCTCCAAGGCTAGCTCCCTGTGTCTCCAGTTCCTAGCTTCCAGGCTAGCTCACTGTGTCTCCAGCTCCTAGCTTCCAGAGCTAGCTCCTCGTGTCTCCTGTTCCTAGCTCCCAGGCTAGCTCCCTGTGTCTCCAGTTCCAGCTCCCAGGCTATCTCCTGTGTCTCCAGTTCCTAGCTTCCCAGGCTAGCTCCTTGTGTCTCCAGCTCCTAGCTTCCAGGCTAGCTCCCTGTGTCTCCAGTTCATAGCTCCCAGGCTAGCTCCCTGTGTCTCCAGTTCCAAGCTCCAGGCTAGCTCCCTGTGTCTCCAGTTCCTAGCTCCCAGGCTAGCTCCCCGTGTCTCCAGCTCCTAACTCCCAGATTAGCTCCCTATGTCTCCAGTTCCTACCTCCAAGGCTAGCTCCCTGTGTCTCCAGCTCCTAGCTTCCAGGCTAGCTCACTGTGTCCCAGCTTCTAGCTTCCAGAATAGCTCCTTGTGTCTCCAGTTCCTAGCTTCCAGGCTAGCTCCTTGTGTCTCCAGCTCCCAGCTTCCAGGCTAGCTCCCTGTGTCTCCAGTTCCTAGCTTCCAGGCTAGCTCCTTGTGTCTCCAGCTCCTAGCTCCCAGGCTAGCTCCCATGTCTGCAGTTCCTAGCTCCCAGGCTAGCTCTCCACGTCTCTAGTTCCTAGCTTCAAGGCTAGCTCCTCATGTCTCCAGTTCCTAGCTCCAAGGCTAGCTCCCTGTGTCTCCAGTTCCTAGCTCCCAGGCTATTACCCTGTGTCTCCAGTCCCTAGCGTCCAGGCTAGCTCCCTGTGTCTCCAGTTCCTAGCTCCCAGGCTAGCTCCTGTGTCTCCAGCTCCTAGCTTCCCAGGCTAGCTCCCTGTGTCTCCTGTTCCTAGCTCCCAGGCTAGCTCCCTGTGTCTCCAGTTCCTAGCTCCCAGGCTAGCTCCCTGTGTCTCCAGCTCCTAGCTTCCTGGCTAGCTCCTTGTCCCAGCTCCTAGCTTCCAGGCTAGCTCCCTGTGTCTCCAGTTCCTAGCTCCCAGGCTAGCTCCTGTGTCTCCAGTTCCTAGCTCCCAGGCTAGCTCCCTGTGTCTCCAGTTCCTAGCTTCCAGGCTAGCTCCTGTGTCTCCAGTTCCTAGCTCCCAGGCTAGCTCCCTGTGTCTCCAGTTCCTAGCTCCAGGCTAGCTCCCTGTGTCTCCAGTTCCTAGCTCCAGGCTAGCTCCCTGTGTCTCCAGTTCCTAGCTCCCAGTGTCTCCAGTTCCTAGCTCCCAGGCTAGCTCCCTGTGTCTCCAGTTCCTAGCTCCCAGGCTAGCTCCCTGTGTCTCCAGTTCCTAGCTCCCAGGCTAGCTCCCTGTGTCTCCAGTTCCTAGCTTCCAGGCTAGCTCCTGTGTCTCCAGTTCCTAGCTCCAGGCTAGCTCCCTGTGTCTCCAGTTCCTAGCTCCCAGGCTAGCTCCCTGTGTCTCCAGTTCCTAGCTCCCAGGCTAGCTCCCTGTGTCTCCAGTTCCTAGCTTCCAGAGCTAGCTCCTCGTGTCTCTGGTTCCTAGCTCCCAGGCTAGCTCCCTGTGTTTCCAGTTCCTACCTCCCAGGCTAGCTCCCTGTGTCTCCAGCTCCAAGCTTCCTGGCTAGCTCCTTGTCCCAGCTCATATCTTCCTGGCTAGGTCCATGTCCCCACCTCCTAGCTTCCATGATAGCTCCCTGTGCCTCCAGTTCCACGTTCCAAGGCTAGCTCCTTGTGTTTCCAGTTCCTAGCTCCAGGCTAGCTCCCTGTGTCTCCAGTTCTTAGCTCCCAGGCTAGCTCCCTGTGTCTCCAGTTCCTAGCTCCCAGGCTAGCTCCCTGTGTCTCCAGTTCCTAGCTCCAGGCTAGCTCCCTGTGTCTCTGTTCCTAGCTCCCAGGCTAGCTCCCTGTGTCTCCGGTTCCAAGCTCCCAGGCTAGCTCCTTGTGTCTCCAGTTCCAAGCTTCCAGGCTAGCTCCCTGTGTCTCCAGTTCCTAGCTCCCAGGCTAGCTCCCTGTGTCTCCAGTTCCTAGCTCCCAGGCTAATTCCCTGTGTCTCCATTACCTAGCTCCCAGCCTAACTTGCTATGTCTACAGCTCCTAGCTTCCAGGCTAGCTCATTGTCCCCAGCTTCTAGCTTGCAGAATAGCTCCTTGTGTCTCCAGCTCCCAGCTTCTAGGCTAGCTCCCTGTTCCTCCATTTCCTATCTTCCAGGCTAGCTCCTTGTGTCTCCAGTTCCTAGCTCCCAGGCTAGCTCCCTGTGTCTCCAGTTGCTAGCTCCCAGGCTAGCTCCCTGTGTCCCCTGTTCCTAGCTCCCAGGCTAGCTCCCTGTGTCTCCGGTTCCAAGCTCCCAGGCTAGCTCCCTGTGTCTCTAGTTCCAATCTTCCAGGCTAGCTCCCTGTGTCTCCAGTTCCTAGCTCCCAGGCTAGCTCCCTGTGTCTCCAGTTCCTAGCTCCCAGGCTAGCTCCTTGTCTCCAGTCCTAGCTTCCAGGCTAGCTCCAGTGTCCCAAGCTCCTAGCTTCCAGGCTAGCTCCTGTGTCTCCAGTTCCTAGCTTCCAGGCTAGCTCCCTGTGTCTCCAGCTCCTAGCTTCCAGGCTAGCTCCCTATGTCTCCATTCCTAGTTTCCAGGCTAGCTCCTTGTGTCTCCAGTTCCTAGCTCCCAGACTAGCTCCCTGTGTCTCGAGTTGCTAGCTCCCAGGCTAGCTCCCTGTGTCTCCGTGTTCCTAGCTTCCAGGCTAGCTCCCTGTGTCTCCAGTTCCTAGCTCCCAGGCTAGCTCCCTGTGTATCCAGTTCCTAGCTCCCAGGCTAGCTCCCTGTGTCTCCAATTCCTAGCTCCCAGGCTAGCTCGCTATGTCTCCAGCTCCTAGCTTCAAGGATAGCTCAGTGTCCCAAGCTTCTAGCTTCCAGAATAGCTCCTTGTGTCTCCAGTTCCCAGTTTCCAGGCTAGCTCCTTGTGTCTCCAGCTCCCAGCTTCCAGGCTAGCTCCCTGTGTCTCCATTTCCTAGTTTCCAGGCTAGCTCCTTGTGTCTCCAGTTACTAGCTCCCAGACTAGCTCCCTGTGTCTCGAGTTGCTAGCTCCCAGGCTAGCTCCCTGTGTCTCGTGTTCCTAGCTCCCAGGCTAGCTCCCTGTGTCTCCGGTTCCAAGCTCCCAGGCTAGCTCCCTGTGTCTCCAGTTCCAAGCTTCCAGGCTAGCTCCCTGTGTCTCCAGCTCCTAGCTCCCAGGCTAGCTCCCTGTCTCCAGTTCCTAGCTTCCAAGCTAGCCCCGTGTTTCCCCAGCTCCTAGCTTCCAGGCTAGCTCCCTCTGTCTCCAATTCCTAGCTCCCAGGCTAGCTCGCTATGTCTCCAGCTCCTAGCTTCCAGGCAAGCTCCCTGTGTCTCCAGTTCCAAGCTCCCAGGCTAGCTCCCTGTGTCTCCTGTTCCTAGCTCCCAGGCTAGCTCCCTGTGTCTCCGGTTCCAAGCTCCCAGGCTAGCTCCCTGTGTCTCCAGTTCCAAGCTTCCAGGCTAGCTCCCTGTGTCTCCAGTTCCTAGCTCCCAGGCTAGCTCCCTGTCTCCAGTTCCTAGCTTCAAAGCTAGCCCAGTGTGTCCCCAGCTCCTAGCTACCAGGCTAGCTCGCTATGTCTCCAGTTCCTAGCTCCCAGACTAGCTCCCTGTGTATCCAGTTCCTAGCTCCCAGGCTAGCTCCCTGTGTCTCCAATTCCTAGCTCCCAGGCTAGCTCACTATGTCTCCAGCTCCTAGCTTCCAGGCTAGCTCAGTGTCCCCAGCTTCTAGCTTCCAGAATAGCTCCTTGTGTCTCCAGTTCCTAGCTCCCAGGCTAGCTCCCTGTGTCTCCAGCTCCTAGCTTCCTGGCTAGCTCCTTGTCCCCAGCTCCTAGCTTCCAGGCTAGCTCCCTGTGTCTCCAGTTCCTAGCTCCAAGGCTAGCTCCCTGTGTCTCCAGTTCCTAGCTCCCAGGCTAGTCCCTGTGTCTCCAGTTCCTAGCTCCAGGCTAGCTCCCTGTGTCTCCAGTTCCTAGCTCCCAGGCTAGCTCCCTGTGTCTCCAGTTCCTAGCTCCCAGTGTCTCCAGTTGCTTGCTCCCAGGCTAGCTCCCTGTGTCTGAAGATTGGAGTATGGCGCCGTACGAGATGGCTGCCGTGTCGCGAGCTCCCGCACGACGACGCAGTTTTTTGTTATTTATTCTTTTTATTGCAACTTTTTTAGTTCAGGATGTTAGCAGCAAGTTCACTTATAACTTCTGCACACTTTGGGAGATCAGATCGACAGTCGCTCGCCGCCTACCGGAGTTTTTTCACTCTTTCGACTCGGACGTCCCGCCCGAAGTCACAGCTGGATTATCTCCGTCCATTTTGGGCACGATTACGCGCAAGCGTCGCCGGAGGAAGCGAGGGAAGCGAGCCGGCGTGCTAGTCAGGCTGAGATGTCGATCCGATCGCCCCCCACTACCCACCATTCTACTGGCTAATGTACAGTCTCTGGACAATAAGTTAAGCGAACTACAGGCTCGTATTCAATTCCACCGGGAAACTAGGGACAATTGCATTATCTGCCTTACGGAGACATGGATGTCGGAGGGGGTTACCGACGCAGCTATCGAGCCGACGGGATTTTTCGTACACCGGGCGGACAGAACAAAGGCTCTCTCCGGTAAAGATCGCGCAGGGGGGGTATGTCTCATGATAAACAGATCTTGGTGCAACCAAAGTCATGTACATCCCCTCAAGTCTTTCTGTTCCCCGGACCTGGAGTACCTGATGCTTATGTGCCGTCCATACTGGCTACCTCGGGAGTTTACAGCGGTAACCGTGACCGCTGTTTACATTCCCCCACAAGCCAACACGGACACAGCGCTGAAGGAACTGTACGGGGCTATCAGCGAACAGGAGTCGGCCCACCCCGAGGCTGCTCTCATCGTAGCGGGGGACTTCAACAAGGCGAACCTGAAGAAGGTTCTCCCGAAGTTCTACCAACACATAAAGAGCAACACACGGGGCGAGCGGATCCTCGACCACTGCTACACTCCCTTCCGTGATGGCTACAAGGCCCTCCTCCGCCCACCGTTCGGCAAATCAGATCACCGCTCTATCCAGCTGCTCCCCGCCTATAGGCAGAGACTGAAGCAGCAACCGATCGCTGTGAGGGAGGTCCAATGCTGGTCGGACCAATCAGATTCTACGCTGCAGGATTGTTTTGATCACGCTGACTGGCACATGTTCCGCGTTGCCTCGGACAATAACATCAACGAGTACGCGTCGTCGGTCACCGGGTTCATCAAGAAGTGCATAGATGACGTTGTTCCGACCAAGTCGGTTCGGATATATCCCAACCAGAAACCGTGGATTAACGGCGATGTTCGCGCTGCCCTACATGCGCGTAACGCCGCCTTTGGTTCCGGGAATACGGAGGAATATACGAGAGCCCGTTACGACCTCCGTAAGACCATCGTCACTGCCAAGCGGGAGTATAAGGACAGAGTGGAAGATAAATTCAAGAAACACGATGCGAGGGGTATGTGGCAGGGGCTGCAGAATATAACGAACTTCAGAGGGAGAACCAGTTGTGTAGAGAACTCCTCTACCTCCCTCCCAGGAGAGCTAAATACATTTTTTGCTCGGTTCGACGTAAACGGCAGCCCGCCGAAGCCAGCACCGACTGGGGAGACCAGCCAGCTGCGCATCTCGGAGGCGGATGTGCGCCGCACCTTTAAGCGGCTGAACATCCGTAAGGCGGCAGGCCCCGACGACATCCCGGGCCGCGTCCTCAGAGCATGCGCAGACCAGTTGGCAGGAGTCTTTGCAGACATCTTCAACCTCTCCCTGTCCCAGGCTGTTGTCCCCGCGGTCTTCAAGATATCCACCATCGTGCCTGTCCCTAAACAAACCAAGGTAACATGCCTGAATGACTACAGACCTGTGGCCCTCACCTCGATCGTTAGCAAATGCTTCGAGAGGTTGGTCAAGGACTTTATTTGCTCCGTGTTACCTACCACGCTGGACCCATGGCAATTTGCATATCGTCAAAATAGATCCACGGACGACGCAATTGCCATGGCCCTCCACACTGCCCTTTCCCACTTGGAGGGGAAGAACTGTTATGTGCGAATGCTGTTTGTGGACTACAGCTCAGCATTCAACACAATAGTTCCTGCCAAGCTCGACACCAAGCTGAGAGGTCTAGGCGTACCCCCATCCATGTGCAGCTGGATACTGAACCTCCTGTCGGACCGCCGCCAGGTGGTGAGGATGGGCAGCACCACATCAGAGCCACTGACCCTCAACACGGGAGCCCCCCAGGGATGCGTGCTGAGCCCTCTCCTCTACTCCCTCTACACCCACGACTGCATGGCTATGCACAGCTCCAACGTCATCGTCAAGTTTGCTGACGACACGACAGTGATGGGCCTGATCGCCGGCGACGACGAGACAGCCTACAGGGAGGAGGTCGGATCGCTGGAGCAGTGGTGCCAGGAGAACAGCCTCGCCCTCAACGTCAAGAAGACCAAGGAGCTGATCGTGGACTTCAGGAGGCAGAGGGGAGAGCACAGCCCTATCTCCATCGACGGCGTTGCAGTAGAGAGGGTCAGCAGCTTCAAGTTCCTCGGCGTGCACATCTCCGAGGACCTCACATGGTCCACGCACACCACACACGTGGTGAAAAAGGCCCAACAACGCCTGTATTTTCTCAGGCGTCTGAAGAAATTCAGCATGGGCCCCCGCATCCTGAGAACATTCTACAACGGCACCATCGAGAGTGTTCTGACAGGGTGTATCACCGCCTGGTACGGGAACTGCACGGCACTCGAGCGCAGAGCGCTTCAAAGGGTGGTGCGGACGGCCCAGTATATCGTTGGAGGTGAGCTCCCCTCCCTCCTGGACATTTACAACCAGCGGTGCGTGGCCAAGGCCAAAAGAATTATAAAAGACATTGCCCACCCCAGCCACGAACTTTACTCACTATTACCGTCAGGCAGGCGATACCGCAGTATCAAGTGTCGTACAAATAGGCTTAGAGATAGCTTCCACAGTCAGGCCATCAGGCTGCTGAACAAGGGCGTATAACATATAACAATGTATATTTTATTACATTGATTTATATATATATATTGCTCTTTTCTGTGCTGATTTTTGCATTTTATAAATTGCATTTTTTATTTTTATTTTATATTCCTTATTCTATTTTTTATTCTATTTTTTATTCTATTTTTTATCTATTTTTATTTTATCTTATTTTATAACTGCTGTCTGTCGTCGGGTATTGCACACAAGAATTTCACATCACTGCTTTATACTAAACTGTAAACTGTGAAGTGACAATAAACTTGACTTGACTTGACTTGGGGTCTTGTTCCTAGCTCCCAGGCTAGCTCCCTGTGTCTCCAGTTCCTAGCTCCAGGCTAGCTCCCTGTGTCTCCAGTTCCTAGCTTCCAGGCTAGCTCCTGTGTCTCCAGTTCCTAGCTTCCAGGCTAGCTCCTTGTGTCTCCAGTTCCCAGCTTCCAGGCTAGCTCCCTGTGTCTCCAGTTCCTAGCTTCCAGGCTAGCTCCCTGTGTCTCCAGTTCCTAGCTCCCAGGCTAGCTCCCTGTGTCTCCAGTTCCTAGCGTCCAGGCTAGCTCCCTGTGTCTCCAGTTCCTAGCTCCCAGGCTAGCTCCCTGTGTCTCCAGTTCCTAGCTCCCAGTGTCTCCAGTTGCTAGCTCCCAGGCTAGCTCCCTGTGTCTCCTGTTCCTAGCTCCCAGGCTAGCTCCTGTGTCTCCAGTTCCTAGCTTCCAGGCTAGCTCCTATGTCTCCAGCTCCTAGCTTCCAGGCTAGCTCAGTGTCCCCAGCTTCTAGCTTCCAGACTAGCTCCTTGTGTCTCCAGTTCCTAGCTTCCAGGCTAGCTCCCTGTGTCTCCAGCTCCCAGCTTCCAGGCTAGCTCCCTGTGTCTCCAGTTCCTAGCTTCCAGGCTAGCTGCCTGTGTCTCCAGTTCCTAGCTCCCAGGCTAGCTCCCTGTCTCCAGTTCCTAGCTCCAGGCTAGCTCCCTGTGTCTCCAGTCCTAGCGTCCAGGCTAGCTCCTGTGTCTCCAGTTCCTAGCTCCCAGGCTAGCTCCCTGTGTCTCCAGTTCCTAGCTCCCAGTGTCTCCAGTTGATAGCTCCCAGGCTAGCTCCCTGTGTCTCCTGTTCCTAGCTCCCAGGCTAGCTGCCTGTGTCTCCAGTTCCTAGCTCCCAGGCTAGCTCCCTGTGTCTCCAGCTCCTAGCTTCCTGGCTTGCTCCTTGTCCCCAGCTCCTAGCTTCCAGGCTAGCTCCCTGTGTCTCCTGTTCCTAGCTCCCAGGCTAGCTCCCTGTGTCTCCGGATCCAAGCTCCCAGGCTAGCTCCCTGTGTCTCCAGTTCCAAGCTTCCAGGCTAGCTCCCTGTGTCTCCAGTTCCTAGCTCCCAGGCTAGCTCCCTGTCTCAAGTTCCTAGCTTCAAAGCTAGCCCAGTGTGTCCCCAGCTCCTAGCTCCCAGGCTAGCTCCCTGTGTATCCAGTTCCTAGCTCCCAGGCTAGCTCCCTGTGTCTCCAATTCCTAGCTCCCAGGCTAGCTCACTATGTCTCCAGCTCCTAGCTTCCAGGCTAGCTCAGTGTCCCCAGCTTCTAGCTTCTAGAATAGTTCCTTGTGTCTCCAGTTCCTAGCTCCCAGGATAGCTCCCTGTGTCTCCAGCTCCTAGCTTCCTGGCTAGCTCCTTGTCCCCAGCTCCTAGCTTCCAGTTTAGCTCCCTCTGTCTCCAGTTCCTAGCTCCAAGGCTAGCTCCCTGTGTCTCCAGTCCCTAGCGTCCAGGCTAGCTCCCTGTGTCTCCAGTTCCTAGCTCCCAGGCTAGCTCCCTGTGTCTCCAGTTCCTAGCTCCCAGTGTCTCCAGTTGATAGCTCCCAGGCTAGCTCCTCGTGTCTCTGGTTTCTAGCTTCCAGGCTAGCTCCCTGTGTTTCCAGTTCCTACCTCCCAGGCTAGCTCCCTGTGTCTCCAGCTCCAAGCTTCCTGGCTAGCTCCTTGTCCCCAGCTCTTATCTTCCAGTCTTGCTCCCTGTGTCTCCATTTCCTATCTCCCAGGCTAGCTCCCTGTGTCTCCAGCGCCTAGCTTCCTGGCTAGCTCCTTGTCCCCACCTCCTAGCTTCCATGATAGCTCCCTGTGCCTCCAGTTCCACGTTCCAAGGCTAGCTCCTTGTGTTTCCAGTTCCTAGCTCCCAGGCTAGCTCCCTGTGTCTCCAGTTCTTTGCTCCCAGGCTAGCTCCCTGTGTCTCCAGTTCCTAGCTTCCAGGCTAGCTCCCTGTGTCTCCAATCCTAGCTTCCTGGCTAGCTCCTTGTCCCAGCTCCTAGCTTCCAGGCTAGCTCCCTGTGCTCCAGTTCCACGTTCCCAGGCTAGCTCCTTGTGTCTCCAGTTCCTAGCTCCCAGGCTAGCTCCCTGTGTCTCCAGTTCCTAGCTTCCAGGCTAGCTCCCTGTGTCTCCAGTTC
Organism: Muraenolepis orangiensis; assembly: GCA_027704905.1. NCBI lineage: Eukaryota > Metazoa > Chordata > Actinopteri > Gadiformes > Muraenolepididae > Muraenolepis > Muraenolepis orangiensis. The sequence continues at coordinate 64,318 of JANIIK010000968.1, read as the reverse complement.
CTAGCTTCCAGGCTAGCTCCCTGTGTCTCCATTCCTAGCTCCAGGCTAGCTCCTTGTCTCGCCTAGTTCCAGGCTAGCTCCCTGTGTCTCCAGTTCCTAGCTTCCAGGCTAGCTCCTGTGTCTCCAGTTCCTAGCTCCCAGGATAGCTCCCTGTGTCTCCAGTTCCTAGCTTCCAGGCTAGCTCCTGTGTCTCCAGCTCCTAGCTTCCAGGCTAGCTCCCTGTGTCTCCAGTTCCTAGTTCCAGGCTAGCTCCTTGTGTCTCCAGTTCCTAGCTCCCAGGCTAGCTCCCTGTGTCTCCAGTTCCTAGCTCCCAGGCTAGCTCCCTGTGTCTCCAGTTCCTAGCTCCCAGGCTAGCTCCCTGTGTCTCCAGTTCCTAGCTTCCAGGCTAGCTCCTTGTCTCCAGTTCCTAGCTTCCAGGCTAGCTCCCTGTGTCTCCAGTTCCTAGCTCCCAGGCTAGCTCCCTGTGTCTCCAGTTCCTAGCTCCCAGGCTAGCTCCCTGTGTCTCCAGTTCCTAGCTCCCAGGCTAGCTCCCTGTGTCTCCAGTTCCTAGCTTCCCAGGCTAGCTCCTGTGTCTCCAGTTCCTAGCTTCCAGGCTAGCTCCCTGTGTCTCCAGTTCCTAGCTCCCAGGCTAGCTCCTGTGTCTCCAGTTCCTAGCTCCAGGCTAGCTCCCTGTGTCTCCAGTTCCTAGCTCCCAGGCTAGCTCCCTGTGTCTCCAGTTCCTAGCTTCCAGGCTAGCTCCCTGTGTCTCCAGTTCCTAGCTCCCAGGCTAGCTCCCTGTGTCTCCAGTTCCTAGCTCCCAGTGTCTCCAGTTCCTAGCTTCCAGGCTAGCTCCCTGTGTCTCCAGTTCCAGCTTCCAGGCTAGCTCCCTGTGTCTCCAGTTCCTAGCTCCCAGGCTAGCTCCCTGTGTCTCCAGTTCCTAGCTCCCAGGCTAGCTCCCTTGTCTCCAGTTCCTAGCTCCCAGGCTAGCTCTGTGTCCCCAGTTCCTAGCTTCCAGGCTAGCTCCCTGTGTCTCCAGTTCCTAGCTTCCAGGCTAGCTCCCTGTGTCTCCAGTTCCTAGCTCCCAGGCTAGCTCCCTGTGTCTCCAGCTCCTAGCTTCCAGGCTAGCTCCCTGTGTCTCCAGTTCCTAGCTTCCAGGCTAGCTCCCTGTGTCTCCAGTTCCAAGTTCCCAGGCTAGCTCCCTGTGTCTCCAGTTCCTAGCTTCCAGGCTAGCTCCTGTGTCTCCAGTTCTAGCTTCCAGGCTAGCTCCCTGTGTCTCCATTTCCTAGCTCCCAGGCTAGCTCTCTATGTCTCCAGTTCCTAGCTTCCAGGCTAGCTCCTGTGTCCCCAGCTCCTAGCTTCAAGAATAGCTCCCTATGTCTCCAGTTCCAAGCTCCCAGGCTAGCTCCTTGTGTCTCCAGTTCCTAGCTTCCAGGCTAGCTCCTTGTGTCTCCAGCTCCTAGCTTCCAGGCTAGCTCCCTGTGTCTCCAGTTCCTAGCTTCCAGGATAGCTCCCTGTGTCTCCAGCTCCTAGCTTCAAGGCTAGCTCGCTGTGTCTCCATTTCCTAGCTCCCAGGCTAGCTCCCTATGTCTCCAGCTCCTAGCTTCCAGGCTAGCTTCCTGTGTCTCCAGCTCCTAGCTTCCAGGCTAGCTCCGTGTCCCCAGCTCCTAGCTTCCAGAATAGCTCCCTGTGTCTCCAATTCCAAGCTCCAAGGCTAGCTCCTTGTGTCTCCAGCTCCTAGTTTCCAGGCTAGCTCCCAGTGTCTCTAGCTCCCCGCTTCCAGACTGAATCCCCATGTCTCCAGCTCCCCGCTTCCAGGCTGACTCCTCGTGTCTCTAGCTCCCAGACTAGCTCCGTGGCTACGCCAGCACATCTCGTTTCCCAGGCTGGTTCCACATCTGCTCCTTGGCTACACCTGCTCCCTAGGACCCCCACCTGACTCCTGAGGAGCCCCCACCTGCTCCTGAGGAGGACCCCACCTGCTCCCTAGGCCCCCACCTGTTCCTGAGGAGGACCACACCTGCTCTCTAGGCCCCCACCTGCTCCTGAGGAGGACCCCCACCTGCTCCCTAGGACCCCCACCTTTTCCTGAGGAGGTCCCCCACCTGTTCCCTAGGAGGACCCCACCTGCTCCTGAGGAGGACCCCCACCTGCTCCCTAGGAGGACCCCCACCTGCTCCTGAGGAGGACCCCCACCTGCTCCCTAGGAGGACCCCCACCTGCTCCTGAGGAGGACCCCCACCTGCTCCCGAGGAGGACCCCCACCTGCTCCCGAGGAGGACCCCCACCTGCTCCATAGGAGGACCCCCACCTGCTCCCTAGGAGGACCCCCACCTGCTCCTTAGGCCCCCACCTTCTCCCTAGGCGGACCCACATCTGCTCCCTAGGCCCCCACCAGCTCCCTAGGAGGACCCCCACCTGCTCCCTAGGCCCCCACCTGCTCCCGAGGAGCTCCACCTTCTCCCGAGGACCCCCACCTGCTCCCTAGGACGACCCCCATCTGCTCCCGAGGAGGACCCCCACCTGCTCCCTAGGAGGACCCCCACCTGCTCCTGAGGAGGACCCCCACCTGCTCCTGAGGACCCCCACCTGCCCCTGAGGAGGACCCCCACCTGCTCCCGAGGAGGACCCCCACCTGCTCCTGAGAACCCCTTCATATCTCGCGGACCCCTCTCTGCCAAAGACCGACGTCGGGGGTGATATCCTGAGAACCCGGGGCTCTCGGGCGGTCGTCCGGTGCCTCCCCTCAGGGGAGGATACTGTGGGATACCGTGCTCTAATTGATCCCAGGTGTTTCCCATCATAATAAGGCCGGCTGAGGCCAATGAACACCTGGGATCTTCCCTACTTAAGGCTTTCGAAGACATTGCCTACTTTCCTGAGGACCATCCTGACGAAGACCGACGTCGGGAGCGAGATCGTGGCTCCCTCCTTCCCGTGAACCTGTCTCTTCAGCTCCGACTGCGTCTCGTCCTAACCCCCCCCCCCCCCCCCCGTCAAGGACCCTCTCGGCGTTCCACCCTCTGGACCATCTCCCCACGTCGACCACACCACCTAACCTATCCTTCCTTACCCTGTTGTTTTTGTGTTGATTGGATGTTCAGTAAAGACGTTATCCGTTGTTGTGAGTGTCCGCGTCTCTTCTTCTGGGTTCTCTGGCACATTGGCTGGCCGATCTCGTTGGTCTAACAGAAGCAGTGTCCATGTAGTGAAGTAACAGCACAACACAGCACCGCCACACACTAGGCTATCCATGAAAGGAGAGTCTAACGCTTTATGTGAAAAGGCTTAATGCCTTAATACCTAAAGTTCCAAAACAGACCACAGACCCTATGTTACTTTCATAAGATAGTCATTACCAATACACTTACATACTTTGCTGGACTCTGTAGACTCATCCCAGTTACTGCTCTGTACTGCACTGTATTCCCCATGCTGCTGCACTACTGGCACTTTAAATGTTTTTGAAAGATTTCTGTAAAAAAAACAACCAAAAAAACATGTACATGTCATTTAAGTCACTTTGCTGCTCTTTTTTTGTTTATTTTATTGTGTATATATTAATTTTATTTGTATGGTGTTTTTGAGATGTATACTGCGGGAGGGAATGGGGAGTAAGCGTTCCTATGTACTTGGTACAAATGGCCAATACAAATGGTGTATCTTGTATCTTGGAGGAAATAACCAGGCTCACCTTTAGAAACATGGGGATGTTGCCTCAACATTCAACTGTCTTCCTTGAAAGAATTAAATGTCGGGCCTAAAGTGTTTGACTGCAAGCCAATAGCTTGGGTTCCATGTTGGGTCCCAGATAGTCTCTGAGAGGAACAATTGGACACAGCAACAACAAGAGCAACACTCATTGACCAAGATGGCGTTGCCTAAACATGGAGAAGCCCAGCGTCTGACCAGCCTATTATTTCCGCTGTACTGTACTTGTGCTACAATGACAATAAATTGGAATCAAATTTAATCGAATCTAATCTAAAAAGACCCACCTACTTGTCAGAAAAGGGCATATTGATTCTATGGGGTAAAAATAACAATATACTCGAAGACAGAATAAACCCAGAGAGAAAATGCTTCCTTTCTAATCTCCTTTAGCATACGGTACCTTGAACCATCCACATTGAAAGGAAAGGAGACGATGCCATCCCACAATTCCTTTGGGCAGCAACATTAAAACCATCCCATCGTTTGTCCTAACATGGATCATTAGCGTACATAAACGGCCCTGTGGCCGCAAGTCCAAACAAAGTCCTAACAAAGTCCAAACAAAGTCCTAACAAAGTCCTAACAAAGTCCTAACAAAGTCCTAACATGGGGGCGTTACTGTCCCGGTCACGTGATCTTTTGCCCGTCTGTTATAGGACCCCGAGATTACCCCCCAGAGCTTTATTTTTTAACTTTATTCTATTCTGTTTTTATTCTATTTTTATCTATTTTTATCTTATTTTTAAAACTGCTGTCTGTCGTCGGGTTTTGCACATACGATTTTCACACCACTGCTTTATACTTGTGTAAACTGTGAAGTGACAATAAACTTGACTTGACTTGACTTGACAGTAGAATAGGTCATACATTGTCAGTATTTGTACTAGAATAGGCACTGTCTAGTCACGGTCCAACCCAGCTACTAGTCCTGGTCCTAGATCTCCGCGGGCTTCCTGGATCCGCGATGTCACCGGACTCCGTTCCGAAATGCCACTCGGTGTTTTCCCTGTCAGCCGTTTCACACTGAACTCACCTGTTGTCAATCGCTCCTCATTGACCAAGCTGTATTCAAGCCATGTCTGTTGTGTTACTCAATGCTGGATTATCACCCGGATTTTTCCTAAAGCCTCACGTTCGTATCAAGTTAAGTTCATTGTGTTCTGTCTATTGATCCTCCGTGCTTTGACCCTCACCTGGAGAACAA